>JZKD02S0630782.1:0-15726 GCA_000966675.3 Picea glauca | reverse complement strand
GGTCCTGAAGCTACCATAGGGTTCAATGGAAGAGACTTGAGCTCCTGCTTCTTAGAGAATTTCTGACATTTGATGCAAGCTCTGACTTTTGCACAGATGTCAGTGAATAGAGTAGGCCAAAAGTACCTAGCCCTGAGAATTTTATAGGCCATGGTTCTCCAAAAGTGATGTCCCCCACATAGACTGTCATGAAAATCAAACATAATTTTTTGGGCCTCCTGTGAGTCTAAACATCTCAGAAGCACTCCTAGAGGGTCTTTCCAATACAAGACCTAGTCAATAAGGCAATATCTGATTGATTTGAGCTTGAAATCCCTTGCCTTTCTCTTCCCCATTCCATCTGGAGGTCACAACTCTTGTAGAAAATATATAATGTCTTTATACCAAGTGCATTCAGCCAATGGAGGGTCGTCCGGAGGACTTTTATCAGGCACTTTAGCCTACTGATTTTCTGAGCAAGTGTTGATGAAGTTAACCTCCAAAGATTTACAATTAGATTCATCCAGCATCTTGGCTAAACCTTGGCATTTAACTAGTTTGGTGGGTTTTATTTCTAGATCAAATTCAAGGATTTTGTAAATCTACTTACTCCTTCTCCCGTCTATGTCAGGCTGAATGAGAATGTCCTTCACAGAAGTTGAAGGAACATATGCAATGATCTTCGAATGTAGAAAATAAACTCTGAAATATTTGAGGGATTTCACCAAGGTATAGGCCTGCTTCTCCATGATGTCATATTTGATATCAGTGTCCMTTAGTGMTCTTCTAAAAAAGGAAATGGGCTACTTCAACCCTTCCACATTCTTYTACAATAAAACATTTGCCATTGTATCAAAAGAAGCAAAGGGAAAAATCAGAAAATCCTTGTAGTATTCAGGATTGACTAGTATAGGTGCCTCATTCAATTCTTTTTTTATTTGGTTGAAGAATTTTTTGGGCTCAGCAATCCATTTTATTCCATTCCCCTTCCCGAGCATGGTTGTGATATGCTTCACCAATTCAGAAAAAATTGAAGCAAACCTTCTCAAAAAATTGATTTTTCCTAGGAAAGACTGGACTTCCTTCTTGGATTTGGGAAGTGACAAGATTTGAATAGATTCCAACCTTCTTGAATCAATTATGACCCCCTCAACCGATACTATGTGTCCCAACAATTTTCCCTCGTTCATGGAAAACAACGAATTCTTAGGATTTAAGGAGAGACCCTTATGCATTTCAAGAAGACATTTATTATATGACAACAGTGTTCTTTATCATATCTGGAGAAGACTGTAATGTCATCCAGGTAGATGACTACAAATTTTTCCCTTTCTCCAATAAAATCCATGTCCATGGCTCACTAAAAAGTTGCCCCTGCGTTCATCAGTCCAAAGGGCATTTTATACATGAATGTGCCCCAAGGAATAGTGAAGGTTGTCTTTTCTCTGTCTAGGAAGGACATAGATCTTATTGTAGCTAGAAAATCCATTAGTCATGGAAATCCTAGTTGCACCTGTCACCCTCTGCAATATGTGTTCCATATTTGGCAGCAGGTAATTGCCCTTATTAGAGCTCTTGTTCAGGTTTTTGAAATCAACACAAAGTCTGATTTATCCATTCTTCTTTCTTACTAGGACCAAGTTGGCCACCCATTCAAAATATCTCAAAGGGACAATGATTTGGGCCTTCAACAACTTCTTTATCTCCCTTTCCATAATAGGCAGTAGCATAGGATTTATTTCTCTTAATTTCTGCCCAAATGGTTTGGCCTCCTCTTTCAATGGGATATTATGCTCAATGAAATTAGTGTCATACGTTCTGAGGACTTCATAGGTCCAAGAAAACACATCAACAATCTCCATTAATAACTCAGCATACTCGGCCCTCTACTCTCTTGACAAACTGCTTGACAACTTGACAAATTTTAGATTCCTCTATGTGCCAATATTGCACTCAGATACGTCGGCATCCTCATTTGAGACTTTACCCTTTAYGKCCACATCATTTATGTCAAACACTCTCTCCAAAGGAACCAGTCCCTTTGGGATGTGATTTTTGGGTAATTGGACAATCTGATGATCAACAATTTTGTTCAGAAAAACATCAAGTAGAGGATATATTCTAAAGTCAGGATATGTATCAATGCGTAATGCAGAAAACTCACCAACGGTCTCCAAGAACCTTTTGAACTGAAGATTGTCCTCAAACACTTTCCAATGCTTGACATTGTCAGGTATAGAGAGTATATATTTTACTTCTATATCATACCTAAATTTAGGTGGTAGAGGGACTGTAAAATTGCTTGCTGAGATAGCCAAAGAATCATCCATGACGTTTTCTTCTTTGGGAACAAATAAAATGTTAAAAGTTGAGAAAAAAATGCCAATGAGGTCCCACACTTCATTTCTATAACTTCTGAGCCGAGGGTGTTTGGCCTGATAAGTATTTATGATCTGCTGGACGATCAAATCAGCATCCCCAAACATCGATATCTCTTTAATTCCCATGCCTTTTGTGGCCCTCAATCCCAGAACAAGAGCTTCATATTCTGCCACATTGTTGGTAGACTCAAACTCTAATTTGTATGACAGAGATATAATTTCTTGAACATGTGAAACCAATACCACTCCCGCACTAACACCCTCTCTAGAAGAGGCTCCATCAAATAACATTTTCCACACAGAGGTAATGGGAGGAGAATCTTTGCAGAGAGTAATGGACTTTCTAATCTCAAGAGGAGGTTCAGGGGCATCAGTGAGCTGCAATAAGATGGATCCCAAATTAGTGTCAAGTGAAAATATAGGATGATTGGTGGGGTTTTATTCATCACTAATAATATAGGCCAACTGAGCTTCTCTATACATTCTTCTATGCCTCCCCCCAAACACAGGAATAATATCATATGTGAGGTCGATCTGCAATGTTCCTCCAAGACTTTTTATCCAAGATCTTGACAAGAGCATGCCAAACTTGGGGGGAACATTAGATACCACAATATCCATGACCATACTNCTCATTCAATTCTTTTTTTATTTGGTTGAAGAATTCTTTGGGCTCAACAATCCATTTTATTCCATTCCCCTTCCTGAGCATGGTTGTGATATGCTTCACCAATTCAGAAAAAATTGAAGCAAACCTTCTCAAAAAATTGACTTTTCCTAGGAAAGACTGGACTTCCTTCTTGGATTTGGGAAGTGACAAAATTTGAATAGATTCCAACCTTCTTGAATCAATTATGACCCCCTCAACCGATACTATGTGTCCCAACAATTTTCCCTCTTTCATGGAAAACAACGACTTCTTAGGATTTAAGGAGAGACCCTTATGCATTTCAAGAAGACATTTATTAGATGACAACAGTGTTCTTTATCAGATCTGGAGAAGACTGTAATGTCATCCAGGTAGATGACTACAAATTTGTCCCTTTCTCCAATAAAATCCATGTCCATGGCTCACTAAAAATTTTCCCCTGCGTTCATTAGTCCAAAGGGCACTTTATACATGAATGTGCCCCAAGGAATAGTGAAGGTTGTCTTTTCTTTGTCTAGGAAGGACATAGATCTTATTGTAGCTAGAAAATCCATTAGTCATGGAAATCCTAGTTGCACCTGTCACCCTCTGCAATATGTGTTCCATATTTGGCAACAGGTAATTGCCCTTATTAGAGCTCTTGTTCAGGTTTTTGAAATCAACACAAAGTCTAATTTATCCATTCTTCTTTCTTACTAGGACCAAGTTGGCCACCCATTCAGAATATCTCAAAGGGACAATGATTTGGGCCTTCAACAACTTCTTTATCTCCCTTTCCATAATAGGCAGTAGCATAGGATTTATTTCTCTTAATTTCTGCCCAAATGGTTTGTCCTCCTCTTTCAATGGGATATTATGCTCAATGACATTAGTGTCATACGTTCTGAGGACTTCATAGGTCCAAGAAAACACATCAACAAACTCCATTAATAACTCAGCATACTCGGCCCTCTACTCTCTTGACAAACTGCTTGACAACTTGACAAATTTTAGATTCCTCTATGTGCCAATATTGCACTYAGATACGTCGGCATCCTCATTTGAGACTTTACCCTTTACGGCCACATCATTTATGTCAAACACTCTCTCCAAAGGAACCAGTCCCTTTGGGATGTGATTTTTGGGTAATTGGACAATCTGATGATCAACAATTTTGTTCAGAAAAACATCAAGTAGAGGATATATTCTAAAGTCAGGATATTTATCAATGCGTAATGCAGAAAACTCACCAACAGTCTCCAAGAACCTTTTGAACTGAAGATTGTCCTCAAACACTTTCCAATGCTTGACATTGTCAGGTATAGAGAGTATATATTTTACTTCTATATCATACCTAAATTTAGGTGGCAGAGGGACTGTAAAATTGCTTGCTGAGATAGCCAAAGAATCACCCATGAAGTTTTCTTCTTTGGGAACAAATAAAATGTTAAAAGTTGAGAAACAAATGCCAATGAGGTCCCACACTTCATTTCTATAACTTCTGAGCCGAGGGTGTTTGGCCTGATAAGTATTTATGATCTGCTGGACGATCAAATCATCATCCCCAAACATCGATATCTCTTTAATTCCCATGCCTTTTGCGGCCCTCAATCCCAGAACAAGAGCTTCATATTCTGCCACATTGTTGGTAGACTCAAACTCTAATTTGTATGATAGAGATATAATTTCTTGAACAGGTGAAACCAATACCACTCCCGCACTAACACCCTCTCTAGAAGAGGCTCCATCAAATAACATTTTCCACACAGAGGTAATGGGAGGAGAATCTTTGCAGAGAGTAATGGACTTTCTAATCTCAAGAGGAGGTTCAGGGGCATCAGTGAGYTGCAATAAGATGGATCMCAAATYAGTGTCAAGTGAAAATATAGGATGATTGGTGGGGTTTTATTCATCACTAATAATATAGGCCAACTGAGCTTCTCTATACATTCTTCTATGCCTCCCCCCAAACACAGGAATAGTATCATATGTGAGGTCGATCTGCAATGTTCCTCCAAGACTTTTTATCCAAGATCTTGACAAGAGCATGCCAAACTTGGGGGGAACATTAGATACCACAATATCCATGACCATACTTTTCATAGGCAGCTGAAACAAGGTCACAACTAGATCTTTGATAACCTCAATACATTGCACCCTCCTTGAATCAAAAGAATACAAATCATGATAAGCTTTTGTGATTTCTAATCCAAGTTCTTCCATGACAGTTTTGGGCATGAGATTATGAGATGCCCCTAAGTCTATCAAATAGTTATGCAACACCTTATTTTGTATGTTCATGGATGTATAGAAGGGAGGGGATGAATCATCTCTATCTTCTACCATAGGACCTAAGATGGCTGCTGGTTTTTCATCTTGGAGATTTACTGAATCTGTGGAATGGCAATATGGCTCAGACAGCAACAACTTAGAGAGGGATTTTTTGAAGTCTTCGTGCTTGACCAGTTCTGAGAGGGGCACAACAATTATAATTTTTTGAATTTTATGCTCAAAGCTAAAGGAGGAAGGGGGCTTCATAATCTCTCTCACTTCTAGGACATGACCTTTAGCTATTGGCAAGGGATTCTGAGTTTTCTTCTCTTGGTTGTTGCTTGCTACATCTTCGACAGGGTTTTCTGCACTGGTAGGCTGCCCAGGAGCATCAAGCTTTCCTCCTTTCTTTTTGGACCTGAGGTTGTATCTATTTGGGCTATCGTTGGCCTTATCCTCCTTGCTCAGCTCATTTAATTGGTTTTCCATGAGAGACTCTTCGTATGTTGATTGAGTTAAGTGAGGAGAAGAGGATGTATTTTCAAGACAGTGAATTTATGGATCGAGGACTTCTTCCTCTCCACCCTCATCTATAACAAGGTTTTTTTGAAGAGGGGTCTAGATTTTCTAATCACCCCTATCTCTGTTCTGAGGTTCTCTTTTCATAAACTAAGGAGCATTTTTATTCGGCCTCCTGAATTTGCCTATGTTATCAACATTTTGAGGATTTTTGTATGTCTGCTTCTCTTCTAATTCCAACCTTTCCATTCTAGTTGAATGTGATTCTAGTAACTTGGTTACTTCTTCCATTTGAGGGGGCAAGGAACAAAGGAAGTGGAGGTTGAGGCTTCAGATCTTCCTTTTCCTCCATCTCTATAAGCTTTATTCCTAAGTTGGTCAACTGCCAATATGTTAGACTCTACTTCTAGGGATGCATATTTCATATGATCCAAGGAGGTATCTCTTCTCTCTCTTAATAGGAGGTAGAAGTCATGTTCAAAAGCATTAGCATATGTGATTTTGACAGAGGCCTTCGTAGTCTTTATCTCAGCAGGGATCTTATTGTACATTTTGTTGAATCTTTTGGAGAAGTCAGAGACAGACTCTCTCTCTTTTATCTTTAGGGACCCAAACTCTGTGATATAATACATGAAGTCATTTTTATCCCCCCATTGTCTCAAGAAGACATCATCTAAAGCCTCAATCCCATCAATGGATCCACAGGTTAGGGACTTGAACCACTTTCTGGCTTCTCCATCAAGACTGTGGACAAAAATCCTCATCCACACATATTCATTTACTATGACATGGTTATCATCATAACTATAGAAAGCTACAAGGTGCTCCTCTACAGTGATATCTCCCTCACCCGTAAAATTAGGCAGCTGCTTAAGGTAGCTACCAACTGGGAGGGCATTAAGAGGCTGAGGTAAAATGAGAGCAGTGTACCTGGTGGTTACTATAGCGTCCATCCTATTTTTGGGGGGACTAGCTCCTCCCATTGGAGTGTGAATGGTAGGAGAACCAAGAGGGGATGGAACTTGGACATGGGAGGTTGGAGGTGTGTTTCTGGGAACAAGGGGAAACAACCAAGGATATGGAGAAAAGGCCTCGGGGCTCGAGGGAACAAAGGTTTCCCTCTCTTTCAAAGCAACAAATTTGACAAGAGGAGGAGTAGAGAAACTGGGGGAGGGGAAATCAACGGGAAAAATCCCAAAATTTAAACTTCTAGAAGCTCCAGTAGATGGTGTAATAGGAAAGTGAGAAACAACTATTGGAGTTGTTATAGGAGGATGGTGAANTTAGATACCACAATATCCATGACCATACTTTTCATAGGCAGCTGAAACAAGGTCACAACTAGATCTTTGATAACCTCAATACATTGCACCCTCCTTGAATCAAAAGAATACAAATTATGATAAGCTTTTGTGATTTCTAATCCAAGTTCTTCCATGACAGTTTTGGGCATGAGATTATGCGATGCCCCTAAGTCTATCAAATAGTTATGCAACACCTTATTTTGTATGTTCATGGATGTATAGAAGGGAGGGGATGAATCATCTCTATATTCTACCATAGGACCTAAGATGGCTGCTGGTTTTTCATCTTGGAGATTTACTGAATCTGTGGAATGGCAAGATGGCTCAGACAACAACAACTTAGAGAGGGATTTTTTTAAGTCTTCGTGCTTGACCAGTTCTGAGAGGGGCACAACAATTATAATTTTTTGAATTTTATGCTCAAAGCTAAAGGAGGAATGGGGCTTCATAATCTCTCTCACTTCTAGGACATGACCTTTAGCTATTGGCAAGGGATTCTGAGTTTTCTTCTCTTGGTTGTTGCTTGCTACATCTTCGACAGGGTTTTCTGCACTGGTAGGCTGCCCAGGAACATCAAGCTTTCCTCCTTTCTTTTTGGACCTGAGGTTGTATCTATTTGGGCTATCGTTGGACTTATCCCCCTTGCTCAGCTCATTTAATTGGTTTTCCATGAGAGACTCTTTGTATTTTGATTGAGTTAAGTGAGGATAAGAGGATGTATTTTCAAGACAGTGAATTTATGGATCGAGGACTTCTTCCTCTCAACCCTCATCTATAACAAGGTTTTTTTGAAGAGGGGTCTAGATTTTCTAATCACCCCTATCTCTGTTCTGAGGTTCTCTTTGCATAAACTAAGGAGCATTTTTATTCGGCCTCCTGAATTTGCCTCTGTTATCAACATTTTGAGGATTTTTGTATGTCTGCTTCTCTTCTAATTCCAACCTTTCCATTCTAGTTGAATGTGATTTTAGTAACTTGGTTACTTCTTCCATTTGAGGGGGAAAGGAACAAAGGAAGTGGAGGTTGAGGCTTCAGATCTTCCTTTTCCTCCGTCTCTATAATCTTTATTCCTAAGTTGGTCAACTGCCAATATGTTAGACTCTACTTCTAGGGATGCATATTTCATATGATCCAAGGAGGTATCTCTTCTCTCTCTTAATAGGAGGTAGAATTCATGGTCAAAAGCATTAGCATATGTGATTTTGACAGAGGCCTTCGTAGTCTTTATCTCAGTAGGGATCTTATTGTACATTTTGTTGAATCTTTTGGAGAAGTAAGAGACAGACTCTCTCTCTTTTATCTTTAGGGACCCAAACTCTGTGATATAATACATGAAGTCCTTTTTATCCCCCCATTGTCTCAAGAAACATCATCTAAAGCCTCAATCCCATCAATGGATCCACAGGTTAGGGACTTGAACCACTTTATGGCTTCTCCATCAAGACTGTGGACAAATATCCTCATCCACACATATTCATTTACTATGACATGGTTATCATCATAACTATAGAAAGCTGCAAGGTGCTCCTCTACAGTGATATCTCCCTCACCCGTAAAATTAGGCAGCTTCTTAAGGTAGCTACCAACTGGGAGGGCATTAAGAGGCTGAGGTAAAATGAGAGCAGTGTACCTGGTGGTTACTATAACGTCCATCCTATTTTTGGGGGGACTAGCTCCTCCCATTGGAGTGTGAATGGTAGGAGAACCAAGAGGGGATGGAACTTGAACATGGGAGGTTGGAGGTGTGTTTCTGGGAAAAAAGGGAAACAACCAAGGATATGGAGAAAAGGCCTCGGGGCTCGAGGGAACAAAGGTTTCCCTCTCTTTCAAAGCAACAAATTTGACAAGAGGAGGAGTAGAGAAACTAGGGGAGGGGAAATCAACGGGAAAAATCCCAAAATTTAAACTTCTAGAAGCTCCAGTAGATGGTGTAATAGGAAAGTGAGAAACAACTATTGGAGTTGTTATAGGAGGATGGTGAAAATCATCAAAAATACCTGGTTCAACAGCTAAAGTACCTTCCTAAAGGATCTTTTGTCTTCTGATGACTTTCTCTGGGTTAGCTTCAGGTGTTTCTAAAGGAAGTTGTGGAGTAGACCTCATGTGTTTGCCTTTGGAAGCCACAACTGAAATAGTGGAGTCATAACAGTGGAGTCACCAGGTGTACAGTTTCAATATTCAATGTACTAATCTCTAATGCACCTTCAAAACTAGTGAGCTTTGTCATTCAATCCCAGGGAAAATCTTCAATTCGTCCCTGACAATAGTACCAGAAATTTTACCACTAAAATTCACCTATGGATTGCGGCAAAGGTAAGCCCAATACCCATCAGTTTGTATGTCACAATGAATAAATTTTAATCCGAGTCTATGGAAGAAGACTCAGGATTATATCACTTTAATTCAGAAAACTAGGATGGAATGCACAGGTAAGTGAGGTCTCAATCTAGCTTCAGTCACTAATTTGTAGTAAGGGTGAGTAGGGGGAATAACTTGTGGAAAATGAAGAGGTTTTTTATGGACATCTGGTCTTCCAGTAGCCTATAGGGGAAAAACTCAGAAAAACAAGATCCTCTTGGATTCGAAGTTTTAGAAATTGAAGTATATTTAAGAAACACAGTCATAACAACACAATGATCAAACATACATTACAATGCAGCTAAAACAACTCGAATGGATCATCCATGCCTGAACTCTTCAATGTAAGAGGGAAAATACAACACAGGAAACTGATTAAAAATGGTTGTGATTTCACTCTAATCAAACCTACATCACAAAAAAATAACTACCCTCGACTGGATCATCCATGCCCGAGTGTTATAGCAAAGCTGTTATAGAGAGATGAAAGGACACTGAGTTACATTAAACAATAAGTATCAGATACATATACATAACCAGAGAACCAGAGGCTTCATTAAAACTTATAATGGGGGAGCTTATCTCAACCATCGACCCTAACAAAATATGAGGAAGACTCCTATATACTCACAGAAAAACTACAGAAGCGTGCTCGAGTCTCTGTATTGAAGTCATTACATATGCATGCTTCCTGGCAGACTATGAATGCAGTCTCTTGTTAGAAGCGATCTCTGTCAAATGCAATCGTGTTTCAGGAAGGTTCTGCAGCTGAGCCGAATTGCTAACAGTCCTTTCTTGGGCTTTCCATTTATGGTGGAAATGACTTTCAACCACCATCAACTAACTTCAATAATTGATTCATCGAGATTAAGAAGGCCCAAGTCAGCACTGCACCTATGGAATTTGGCAGCCTCTGCAATCTACATCTRGATATAAGTCAAATGTTATGGGGAGGTCTGACAGGGGACATGGTTGTTGACGAAGTGATTGGCATGCTCRGCATGGAATAGCAAACAAGATATTGGTCAGGTGAGAAACCATGGATGGGAAGAGGCGATTGTGAATAGCATGGGGGCCACACAAGCGAGAGTTGAGGTGTAATGGGATGGAGGTGATGTGGAGCAAGGAGATGATGAGTAGGCAGAGGGGAGGCAGCGAGGTTCTAGGTAAGGGAGTGGGGACCCGACACAGGTGGAAGTGGCATGGAGCGAAGTGGTACAGGTGGTGGGAGATGAGAGGGGAGATGCAATAGGCGGGATAGTGAGTGGAGGATAGGTGTTGGAGGGACAGTTGTGGAGCGGAAACTTGTCGACCTGGGATAGGAAATTATACGCACATGCGCATATAGGGGCTATGAAAAGTGGTTTGAATATTCACTTCTTTTGGGCCCGATATGCATCTCTGACCGATACGTCGCTTCTCCGCAAAACCATGGTTTCAAACCCGCGTCGCCCTTCGAATTTTAATGTCTGCACATGTTGAGGCTCCAATATGATCAATGAAAATCAATCTAGGGGAGAGGTGAGATCTGGGCGCGCTGGCTACTTTTGGTGCCTCGGCCAAAATTTTATCTACCCGCTAACTTTGGAGTCCTTCCAATTAGTGTTTAGAGGTGGTGCCACACTGAACCTGTGCAAGGGGAAAAAATTCCACTGTAACTGCCTTGGCCTACTTTGTGCACTGATGGTTTCCGCCTGCACTTGGGAATAATAACAATAATGTGCTAACACCAACAATCAAAACAATATCATTAGCATTGACAACATCATGAACCCCATCCTTTTACATTACCCTTTTACTTATACTTTCGTTTCTTTGACACATTCTATTGACCTTATCAAATACACTCTTTTTTGCTTCCTATATTCTTTAATCCTCCCTTGGTATTTCCTTTTTCCATTTCTTCCTAAGCTTTCATTTGTTGCGTTGTTCATTTGACTGCTTCCACTACTTCTAGAATTCTAACTGTCGCGGGACTAATTTGACTTTGTCCGCTGCTTATTTTATTCTTATCCATTTCAAAAACGAAGGGCCCAACATTTTGAAACAAATTTTATTTAAAATTATTTTAAAACACATTTCTTTCTAAAAGGTTATAGTAAAATATTAGANGCATGGAATAGCAAACAAGATATTGGTCAGGTGAGAAACCATGGATGGGAAGAGGCGATTGTGAATAGCATGGGGGCCACACAAGCGAGAGTTGAGGTGTAATGGGATGGAGGTGATGTGGAGCAAGGAGATGATGAGTAGGCAGAGGGGAGGTAGCGAGGTTCTAGGTAAGGGAGTGGGGACCCGACACAGGTGGAAGTGGCATGGAGCGAAGTGGTACAGGTAGTGGGAGATGAGAGGGGAGATGCAATAGGTGGGATAGTGAATGGAGGATAGGTGTTGGAGGGATAGTTGTGGAGCGGAAACTTGTCGACCTGGGATAGGAAATTATACGCACATGCGCATATAGGGGCTATGAAAAGTGGTTTGAATATTCACTGCTTTTGGGCCCGATATGCATCTCTGACTGATATGTCGCTTCTCCGCAAAACCATGGTTTCAAACCCGCGCCGCCCTTCGAATTTTAATGTCTGCACATGTTGAGGCTCCAATATGATCAATGAAAATCAATCTAGGGGAGAGGTGAGATCTGGGAGCGCTGGCTACTTTTGGTGCCTCCGCCAAAATTTTATCTACCCGCTAACTTTGGAGTCCTTCCAATTAGTGTTTAGAGGTGGTGCCACACTGAACCTGTGCAAGGGGAAAAAATTCCACTGTAACTGCCTTGGCCTACTTTGTGCACTGATGGTTTCCGCCTGCACTTGGGAATAATAACAATAATGTGCTAACACCAACAATCAAAACAATATCATTAGCATTGACAACATCATGAACCCCATCCTTTTACATTACCCTTTTACTTATACTTTCGTTTCTTTGACACATTCTATTGACCTGATCAAATACACTCTTTTTTGCTTCCTATATTCTTTAATCCTCCCTTGGTATTTCCTTTTTCCATTTCTTCCTAAGATTTCATTTGTTGCGTTGTTCATTTGACTGCTTCCACTACTTCTAGAATTCTAGCTGTCGCGCGACTAATTTGACTTTGTCCGCCGCTTATTTTATTCTTATCCATTTCAAAAACGAAGGGCCCAACATTTTGAAACAAATTTTATTTAAAATTATTTTAAAACACATTTCTTTCTAAAAGGTTATAGTAAAATATTAGATTTCACCATTTAAATATTTATAATTAATAAAGTCTTTTTCTGAAATAATTTAACCTGAAAAATATTAAAAACAACATTGGTTAATACTATAGGTTTTTTTTTTTTTTTGTAAGCTTGATGTCTATTCTATTAAAAATACAGTGAAGTAAAATATATGTAAGAAAAATAGAGATTTCCCCTGAGAGTGGACAAATTTGGGCCTACCCTTAAAGGGAAACTAGGCATGGAATTGTGCCTTCCCTTAATGGGAAACCAGGCGTACCCCGAAAAACTAATTTCATCTTCATGTGTCTGCTGTTGGAAATCAGAAAACCTTGCAAAATAGCTAAAAACCCAAAAAACCCTAAGAAAAGGTGCAAAGGCCAAGACATCAAGAGTGAGGACCATCCATGGGAGTTTCTTCGATGAATGGACAACCACCAAAGTCATTATCACTGTCGTTGGTTGTGTTGGAGTTGTCTGAGGATGAGTGCTTGACCAAGAGACCTGTTGTTTTGAGGCCTAGAACCTTCAACGTGTTGTGCCTACCTGGGACATGAANTTTTTTTTGTAAGCTTGATGTCTATTCTATTAAAAATACAGTGAAGTAAAATATATGTAAGAAAAACAGAGATTTCCCCTGAGAGTGGACAAATTTGGGCCTACCCTTAAAGGGAAACTAGGCATGGAATTGTGCCTTCCCTTAATGGGAAACCAGGCGTACCCCGAAAAACTAATTTCATGTTCATGTGTCTGCTGTTGGAAATCAGAAAAACTTGCAAAATAGCTAAAAACCCAAAAAACCCTAAGAAAAGGTGCAAAGGTCAAGACATCAAGAGTGAGGACCATCCATGGGAGTTTCTTCGATGACTGGACAACCACCAAAGTCATTATCACTGTCGTTGGTTGTGTTGGAGCTGTCTGAGGATGAGTGCTTGACCAAGAGACCTGTTGTTTTGAGGCCTAGAACCTTCAACGTGTTGTGCCTACCTGGGACATGAAAAATGTTTTTTGTACCTGAAACTGTTGTTGTCATTGGAGCCATCATTGTCATTGAGTTGTGCATACCTGAAGCTATCAATATTTCACCCAAGAGTTGAGGAGTCGCATTAGCACTAATGTTGGGAGCCTCTAGAGGCATTGAGGAGGTGGGAGGGGTTGCAGAGGGAGGAGGAAAATACTATAATTTTTATTAAGGTAAGTTCTAATGATCATAAATATGGTATACTTAATAGAACTATGAGTTTAAAAAGGTCAAGAATATTTATAAATGAAGACCTTGTTCGACAAGACCAAGTTGAATTAAGGAAGGAAGTTCAAAAGGTAAAATAAACCAAGAAGAAAGGAAAATGAACAATAATTAGGAATAAAAAAGTTATTAGTAGGGATAGAGACAAAAAATAAAACAACAAATAGGAATTTGGGATACTATGTATCCTCTCTTGGAATTGCCATGATTTTCCATGGAGAAAAGGGTCTATGTTAAGTTGGATCCCAAGTGAAATTGATATTATATTTCTTGTGTGTAGGTTTTCACAATTAGTCATAATGTTGCTTGAACTTTATAGAGATAAACTGTGTAAATATTTTGAAACATCCAACGTTTCATGTGGACAATCCACCTATAATTAGGGAGAAATAAAGTTGAATTATTAGAAAAAAGTGTTGGGAAAATATTTATAGGGTGGATATTGAGGGACAACTGTTGAAAAAAGAAGAATTTGTTGTGAAAAAATAATAAGATAATAAACCAATAATTGATGTGAATGTGTAAAAGTGGGAAATAATAAAGGCTTTTTATTTTTGGTTTATTCACATTAGTTATTGGTTTATTATTTTATTATTTATTCACAATTATTTTCTTGTTTCAATAGTTGTCCCTTGATATTCACCCTATAAATAGTTTCCCAACACTCTTTTTTAATATTTCAACTTTATTTGTCCCTAATGGTGGGTGGAGTGTCCACTCAAAATGTTGGACATTTCAAAATATTTACAAAGTTTACCTCCAGAAATTTCAAGCAGCATTTGGTTAGTGATCTGAAACATTGACAAACTCAAGATGACCACTATGAATTTTTCAAGAAATTCTAATAACTACTCCCACCAAAAAAACCTCAAAACACTGGTTATATTTCTTGTTGAAACTTGGGAGCATAAAGAAGCTAAGGTCCCTAACATAGAAGGATTTGGCTTATGGTCAATATGGAACAAGAAATCCTACCACAAAGGGATTGGAGGCATAGCTTGTTACATAAAAAAGAACATTTTTCCTCACATTAGACTTCACAAGAAAAACCTTATCAATCAATACATGTRGATGGATATTTCAATATATTAATGCTAAGAAGATTTATATAAAARTAAATATGTCACGCATATTAATTCTAGATTTTATAAGAAAATAAATTTAGATTAAATTTTTCCTTGCAATGGCRTAGAACAAGATATTTATAGTTTGTGAAATGAAGGCAATATCCTCTTTCTATGAAACTTTAATGTTAGAACAACAATTCATAAAACTATTATTTTAAGAAATTATTCCAACACTAATCATCTATGGCTAGATGAGGGCTTTCTTTTAGCTAGTAGACACGAAAGAAACTTTTAAGACATGGTCAGTAATTTGTTTGGTACTGAGCTAATCAAGCTTTGCATCTCTCAAGACCTAATACTTTGCATTGTTCTAATGGAGTGGCCAAAATCCAACTAGATGACTTGTATTCATGGGCTTGACAACAATGTCATAGATTATGTGATATCTTGTAACATACTCAACCACCTAGAGGCCAAGCTATGCCACTTAAACAGGTTGGAACACACCCAACCACCCACAGGCTAGGCATGTTGAAGTCTCAAGACTCAGTTCTTTGATCTCTAATTCAAAAACAAAGGACTTATCAACAATGTTAGAAGCATGCACACCACATGCATAAGAAAAGATCCATGTCACAGCATAAAAGAGATAAACAACGTGCCATGCACAACAAATAACTAGCAGACAGGCACATTAGAACACATATCTCAGAGATAATTAAATACACAGTGGAATACATTGAACAGAAAACACAAGGAACACTTAT
>JZKD02S0630759.1:260314-278408 GCA_000966675.3 Picea glauca | reverse complement strand
TTGAAACCAAAGACGAGTTATATGGCTGGATGCTTTCATTTCGGTGAAGGAGGTATTTTCTTTAAACAAGTTTTGTTTTTTAATAAAATATAATTTCATATAATTTGAAGTCACAAGATCTAAATAGCGGCTTTTATTGAGGTTTCCTTCATAATAGTCATTCAACTACTCTGTTCAACGTTTATATTGTTGAATGTAGGCACTCTATTGATAATACGCAGGATCAATATTTTTAAACTCAGAAGATCTAATTGGGTTCATATTTTATTGAGACTGCCTTCATAAGAGTTAATAAATTCATATCTGGGCTCTTTCTTATGTATAAGTTCTAACATCTAATCAACGTTTTTGATGTTTGCAAAATAAATATGCTTATTACTCCTTGCAATGATAATTCCATTAAATGTGAGCTTCTTTAGATTAATAGCTAATAAGCATATGACAATCTGCTTAATGCTAAGGTGGTAGTCATACCCTATTAAAAAATAAAACCAGAAGTTTTACAAATGGATATTGGAGTTTTGTTTCATATGCTTTTCTCATATAATTTTTTTTTGACATGGGAGCTTATTCCCCACATTTTGTAGTTTTTATTATTCGATTTGATATGGGAGTTGTTTTTATTTATTAAGTTCACCCTAGATGGATCTTTTACAGCGAGATACAACTAATCATCAGGACCGCCCTGAGACTATCTTGCCTCATAATCAAGACCGGTGGGAAGTATGGAGACTATCTTGGCTCATAATCAAGACTTGTGGGACGTTTAAAAAACGTTCTCCATTAAAATTAAAATACAAAATTAAGGGAACGAGTATCAAATACCTCACGCCCACAGCAAAAGAGATTAATTGGTAACTAACCATGGTTATGGAAGTAACCATGATCCACCGAACCTAGTCTTGTCCACTAGTAACCCAGAGTCTTCATTATTCGATTTGATGAAAGATAAAATTATGCATGTATCTTTACCACATCCATGTTGACTGATAGAATAGGATTGGCTTAGGTGTTGGAAGCATGTCAACGAATTTCCTATGAGGTCATATGCATACTCATGTAGTTATCTTAGGAATGAGCATGCATACACTCTTTCGTGAATAGATTGTGTAATTGGTGGATCTAATTATAATCGGTTAGTCTAACACATAGAGGTGAGAGTGCAATGTGTAGTGAGTGTGAGAGAGAAAAACGCAATACTGAGGTGTTGTGTGTATGAGAGGACAATATGAGAGGAGAGGAGAGGATGGTTGTATGTCTGGGTTGGCTATTGTAATTTTCCCTTGAATAATAAGAATATCATTGACCATGATTTTTTCCCGTATTGGGTTTCCACATAAATCATTGTGTCAATTGTGTGATTGATGTTCTTGGTTTAATCTTGTTTGTTGATACTATGTTTTTTATGCTCTGTTTTGTTTCCGCTACCTAACAAGTGGTATCAGAGCATGTTGAGTAAGTGCGGCAAGTGAGCCAAGGAGAATTATATGAAAGTCTTCTATAAGTAAGTGTTACAGATGTAATTGAATGTCTGAAATCATCAACACTCCTTAGACAGTGTTAGAGACGTATCGACACTCTCAAACTTAAAAAAATTTGATTTTCCCAAAATCATCACACATGGTTTGCACACCGCAGAGCAATAGAAAATCGACACTCCCCATCCACACTAAAGGAGCGTTGATCTCTAAAACTAGCGCTCCCTTTCCACCCACAGAGAGTCGTTGTTTAAAGAAAATTTTTCATAGTTTACCAAATTCGAGTGATATAAAAATTTAAGGTAGAGGTTTCTTGTTTTATTCCTGAGCATTAAGACATGGTTATGAGTTTTTTAAATGATAAAAGGGTGAGGTGGAAAATACCTTATTCTTATTTATTCGATCCATTCTTAACATTCTTGTCTTATTATGGAGGATATGTATTTTTTAAGAGTTGAATTTTGTGGATTTGGTAAAAAGATTTATTAAATATTTTTTAAAACTTTTTTATTATTAGTTTTGGTTGTGTTTAATGTTTAAGTATAATATTATTTTTTCATATAAATGGTTTGGTTTTATAAGCAATGGTTTGAGTGTTTTTTGTGTCAATGGAAAAAGTGTAGAGTTTTAAGTTTGAAGTGGAGAAATTTAGCTTTAAGAATAGCTTTGTGTTATGGAAGCTTAAAATATAGGATTTTCTTGTGCAACAAGGACTGCAAAAGGTGTTGGCTAGAAAGACAAAGAAACCAACATGTATAACAGACGAGGACTAGGAATATATGGATGCAAGAGCTCTTAGTACCATTTATTGTGTTTGGAAGATGAAGTGTTGTTTAACATCGCTGAAGAGGAGACACCAACAGGTTTGTCGAACAAATTGGAGAGTCTGTATATGACAAAGTCCTTGACGAACAAAATCTTCTTGAAGGGACAGTTGTACAACTTGCAGATGAAAGAAGGTATGAAAAATTTTGATCACTTGAATGCTTTCAATACTTTGATTTGTCAATTATCTAGTATGGAAGTAAAGTACAAAGATGAGGACAAGACATTGACGCTACTATGTTCGTGCCCTGAGTCTTGGGATCATCTCGCCACAAATATGTGGTTTAGCTCAATAGATTCCATGAATTATGACACTATTGTGGGTGCTCTATTGTTGAGGAGAAGATCTAGTAAGGAAACCTCAACAACATAGGCAATGGTAGTCAAAAGTCACTCTACATAAGGAGGGAACGATCAAAAAGATACATCCAGGTCTAAGTCAAAAGACAGTAAGGGTAAGGAAAATTGTTGTTTTTTTTGGAAAATATGGGCATCTCAAGAATGATTGTTTGAAAAGACAACAAACATCCAAAGAGGTCTCCACAAAAGAAGCAAATTCATCTACAAGTATGGTTGATGAGGTTTTGTCTGTCTGTTGTGTCTCACCACCTGTGTTCACATAGAAGGTGCAAGACAGTGATGGTTGAGTCAACATCAAATAAAAAAACAATTGTATTTACTTTGGAGTTGTAAAAATTAATGATTGCATGTAAATGGGCATATGTCTATAAGACCTAGATNTTACCTTAACTCGGTGAAAGAGTTAATGAGTTAAATTTGTTTTTAGGCCAAAGAAGGTGGGTTTTTGGGTCCATGTGTTTTGGGTATCCCATGGTATTGTGTCCATGGGTTGCATGTAATGAAGCCTATACAAGGCTTGGTGAATTCCATTGTAAATGGGCCTGGAGGTAAGCAGTGAAGGCTTACTTGGTCGACTTGGTCGTATTTTGTCAGGGTTATTCGAATGTGAAGTTTGAAGTGGAGCTGTGTGTTCACTTTAGAAAGGTAGGTATGTAGAAAGGTTGATGTGTTGGGAGGTCAAACAAGTGTTTGAGAGTATATAATGAAGGTAAGCTCCTATCCATGGAACTCAGAAAGTGTAATATCCCCAAGGACAAGCCTTGGTTGTATTTATAAATTGTAAACATGTTTTGTAAGCTAGTGAGCTGAGTTATAATAAGCTAGGAGGCGTATTTGGTGATTAGGCCGGAGATCTTAGGTGTTAAAGGCGAGGAGCCTGATTTTGTATATTTAATTATCAAGATCATTAATAAAATATAAACATCGTTGTGTGAAGACCGACCACAAAGAAATAGTGATGGGGGACTAAGCTTCCACAAGTTTGGGTAAGGGAGGAGGCTAAGTGTGTGGGCCTAGGGGCTAAGCCAGGGGGATTACCTTTGAAGTGGATAATAATTTATTATTATTTCTTGAAGGCTAAGGTGGACATGTTGATTGTTGTCCTAAGTTCTTGTAAAGGGAACGTTTGCTAAGTGGAACTCATGTGGCTCCAAGAAGACAAGTGTCGACTTGGGCACATGTAGTTAAAAGATGAAGTGTTAGCTGTATTGGGGGTGGTGAGTCATTCTTCCAACCTCCGCGTGGGTTCATCCTCCATTCGGTTGTCCACTATCTGAATTGTGTGGCTGATGTGTCTGATCTCAGAACTGTGAGACCTTTGTGATTCACTGATGTATTCCTATGAATTCCGTATGGTCTCTGCGTTTGACCTCCATCTTCGACCTATGCTTAATTTCTTGTCACGCACCTCTGAAGCTGACCGACGTCTTCTATGAAACCAAATAAATTGTCTATGTTGTGTGTGTTTTGACTGTGGGTTGTGGTGGGCACACAATCCCTTGGCTGAGTGGGATTTTTTATCGTCATTTGTTCCTAACTGAGCCATCTATAGTCCTCCTTTTGCTGGAACGGAACTGAAGAAGCAGGCTATCAGGCCCATGTCCAACACTCTCTCCAGGTGAGAGAGGTGGTTGTGGTTGAAGAGACAGGTTGTGAGGTCGGTGAGCGACTCTCTGTAGGTGGGAGAGTGCGCAGACGAAGTCAGATATCCTGGAAGGGGTCTTGTAGATGCCACAGAGCTCGGAGAATTTTGGTCCAACCTGTTGTTGAAGCCCAAGGCAAGGGAGGTTTAGAAACCAAAGGACTGTCTTGGTGACAATGAAGGTGTATGCTCCTGGGGTGGGATAGGCATGTGGGGAATGAAAGTCTGTGAGAAGTGGTCATAAGTAGCACTTGGGAGAGAATCCTTCCTCATAAACTATGTGTCTTCTTATTGACCTAGCCTAGCCTAGGATTCCCTTGCCCGGTGGAGCTTAGTCCTATCTCGGGGGTGACCTACTACTGAGAGTGATGAACATCGTGGTTTATGTCTCTGAGGTTCATGGAAGGTCTGGACGTAGTTGGTGCTCTTCTAATAAAAGATAAGTACCACTTTTATGTTCATTTACATGCTGTGTAATGGTACATATGTTGTAATTGATGAGTATCGCCTGTATATGTTGTATATGCTACATGTGTGGGCCTACTGTTATTTCTGCATTATTATGTTATATACGTAAAATAGTCTTTCTATGTTTATATGGATGTGTATGTTTTTCCGCAAGTATCTATGTGTGGCATAGCCCATAGTTCAAGGTTGGAGCTATCATAGATCAGAATAGAACAATAGAGCTGCAGGAATAGTGGTGTTGTCTAGTCATGTGGTTGATGGTCGGGGACATTACACATATGGTATCAGATATGTAAAGGCTAATTTAAGGATGTGTAGGTGGCATTTCCTAGCCTGTTGGTGGTCGGGGATGTTACAATATGGTATCAGAGCCATGGTTACAACACTGAGCCTGAATTGCACAGCGTTGATATTGTTTCATAGTTTACTGTTATTATGTTTTTTGTGAACGCATGTTGTTCTTGGTGAGTGAATGAATTTGCGAAGAAATTGAATAAGTTTCAGGTGTTCTCTTCTGTAACATATGCAAGGTGTGCATATCAAGGGAAAGGAGTGCATATAGAGGAAATTTGTTTTTCTAAGGGCTCAAGAAGACGAGTGTAGAGTGTGCCAAGAGGGAACTAGAAAGTCCTTTGGAAGACGCAGAAGGGACGTGTCCCTTTGATACTAAGTAAGTCATTCAACACTCGAAAGCTTAGGAGAGGTAGCGAACCGTCGATCTCAAGTAAGATCGAACCATTGATTCCTTTAATCGGGAAATCAAAAATCGGGAGTTCGGAGAACGGAGGAAGTTTCTCTTGAAAATCCCGAAACACGAACATCTAATTTGTGAGGAGATATATAGACCATTGAATCATAATGAGTGTGATTCATTGATCTGATGCACTTGAATTTCATGAAGTCGGAAGCTAGATAGGGGAAGAGAACTGTTTTCTGATTTCGCGAACCGCGAAGTCCTGATTCACGGGAAAGGATCCACACTGTTGGATTATGAGGAGATGTGAGTCATTGGATCTAACTCATGTGGATCTCAGAAAACTAGAGATCGGAAGAAAAAAGGGGAACTATTTTACGAAACCCCGAAACACGAATTGTCGATTCGCGAGGAATTGATCTGGACCATCGAACCCGGAAAGCTATGGACCGTTAATCTGAGGTGAACGAAGTTTGAGAGTTCGGACCTCGAGAGAAAGGAGGAGAGTTAATCCTTGAAGTTCGCAAAGGGTAAATTCCCGTAGCGCTCGGAAGCTGGGCTCCAGGTTATAGCTAGAGGTCACGTCGATGGAAGTTAAGAGAATAGCTAGCACGCGCTAGACTCTTATTTCATATTTTGGGGATAGAAAGAGTCAAGAGTGACTCATATCGAAACACTCGGTACGTGAACTCCCGAAACGCCTTTTGGATAGGTGCATGGTCATAGTCGGTTGTCACGTAGAGGAAGCTTGCGCTTGCCACTAGTTATCGCGGGTGAGGTTTAGCGCAAGGCCTGGAGGTTCTAGTATGGACCCAAAGAGCTGTCGTAGCTATGAGAGTTGATGATCCATTGACTGGGAGGTCAGTAGACCCCGCTGAGGTGGGTGAATTGCATAGAAATTGCTCAGGGCAGGAATAATCATGCACAATGATCATAGTGGGAGCACAAGAAGATTCACGAATCCAAGAAGAATTGAATACTTCTAGGATCAAAAAGAAAAAGTTTTATAGGGAGAATGACGTTGCTGCAATTTTTGTGGTAGCAAGTATGTTATGCTTGGTTGGGTCAACCAAAGGAAAGAATGCTTGCATGTTTTCAAGTGTTGTTGGTGATGTTGTTGTATAAGGAAGGAAGAAACAGAGGGTTGAAGTGTTGGTTATAGGTTTGATAAAAGAAGCATGAAAGCTTCTACTGCAATAAGATATTCAGGTAGTATAAAATTTATTAATGGCAGTCATGCAGGTATGAGTTTTTTTTACTCTTCTTGCATAACTGTTGAAAGGAAATTTAGGTAAGAATTTCCTCAACCAGATTTATTATATAAAATCACATGATTTTATTATTGAATGCATACCACTAGATGTGGTGAAGGATGGAGGCCTGTATTAATTCAAAGCTTTTTAGCTTCTAAATGCACACACTGGCACAGTAGAATGTCATGTTAATTTGGTTATGGGGTAATAACCAAAGAAAATTAAAAGATAAGAACTTGTTATAAGAATGAATGGCAGTAAGCTAGTCAGGTATGAGACTAGGGCATGGTTGGATATGGAAAGGTATGAATATGGAAATGTTATGAGCCACACAGGTACTAAAAGCTTCCTACTTTTAAATAAAACTTGGGCTACAACTTTTTTTCTAGCACTAATGAACAACACAGAATTATATTCTTGGTTTAGTGTTTGGGTCGAAAAGGAAGGCATCCAATTAATTGGGAAGACAATAGGAAGTGTGTGGAGAATGTGTCAATACATTGGCCATAATTCCAACTCATGGATGGTGAGATACATGGCTGAGATAAAGAGAATTATGTAATTCAATGCAAGGTGCAATGAATAAGTATGCATTGATAATTGCACTCATGCATAGTAAGTGATAGAATTGTATACTAAATGCAATGGTTGAATATGTTTTGTAAGTAAACGCATATATATTATTACATGGAAATAATTATACTAATGGCTGAAATGTTGCTAACTCATGAAGTTGAGAACATTTCAGGAACTGTTAAACATTGCAATAGGAAAGTTGCAAGCTAGGTAGTCACAGGAATAGTGACTACAAAAAA
Organism: Picea glauca; assembly: GCA_000966675.3. Taxonomy (NCBI): domain Eukaryota; kingdom Viridiplantae; phylum Streptophyta; class Pinopsida; order Pinales; family Pinaceae; genus Picea; species Picea glauca. Next base: position 270,873 of record JZKD02S0630759.1, on the reverse strand, counting down.
TTTTATGTTCAGAAAATTGAAATAATAAACTTGTTCTTATTAATTATGAACATGCATATGCATAGAACGATGATTTATTCTATTTGGTCAAGTTTTTTGGTAATTGTGATTGAATTTCTAGGTGCAGGCAATTCTAAGATCATTGCATAAGGTGTTGTACATGTTGAATTATGATGTACAAAAAATACTAACAATTTGTTTGTTGTATGCAAGAGGAAGCATTACAGGAAAAANTTACCTTAACTCGGTGAAAGAGTTAATGAGTTAAATTTGTTTTTAGGCCAAAGAAGGTGGGTTTTTGGGTCCATGTGTTTTGGGTATCCCATGGTATTGTGTCCATGGGTTGCATGTAATGAAGCCTATACAAGGCTTGGTGAATTCCATTGTAAATGGGCCTGGAGGTAAGCAGTGAAGGCTTACTTGGTCGACTTGGTCGTATTTTGTCAGGGTTATTCGAATGTGAAGTTTGAAGTGGAGCTGTGTGTTCACTTTAGAAAGGTAGGTATGTAGAAAGGTTGATGTGTTGGGAGGTCAAACAAGTGTTTGAGAGTATATAATGAAGGTAAGCTCCTATCCATGGAACTCAGAAAGTGTAATATCCCCAAGGACAAGCCTTGGTTGTATTTATAAATTGTAAACATGTTTTGTAAGCTAGTGAGCTGAGTTATAATAAGCTAGGAGGCGTATTTGGTGATTAGGCCGGAGATCTTAGGTGTTAAAGGCGAGGAGCCTGATTTTGTATATTTAATTATCAAGATCATTAATAAAATATAAACATCGTTGTGTGAAGACCGACCACAAAGAAATAGTGATGGGGGACTAAGCTTCCACAAGTTTGGGTAAGGGAGGAGGCTAAGTGTGTGGGCCTAGGGGCTAAGCCAGGGGGATTACCTTTGAAGTGGATAATAATTTATTATTATTTCTTGAAGGCTAAGGTGGACATGTTGATTGTTGTCCTAAGTTCTTGTAAAGGGAACGTTTGCTAAGTGGAACTCATGTGGCTCCAAGAAGACAAGTGTCGACTTGGGCACATGTAGTTAAAAGATGAAGTGTTAGCTGTATTGGGGGTGGTGAGTCATTCTTCCAACCTCCGCGTGGGTTCATCCTCCATTCGGTTGTCCACTATCTGAATTGTGTGGCTGATGTGTCTGATCTCAGAACTGTGAGACCTTTGTGATTCACTGATGTATTCCTATGAATTCCGTATGGTCTCTGCGTTTGACCTCCATCTTCGACCTATGCTTAATTTCTTGTCACGCACCTCTGAAGCTGACCGACGTCTTCTATGAAACCAAATAAATTGTCTATGTTGTGTGTGTTTTGACTGTGGGTTGTGGTGGGCACACAATCCCTTGGCTGAGTGGGATTTTTTATCGTCATTTGTTCCTAACTGAGCCATCTATAGTCCTCCTTTTGCTGGAACGGAACTGAAGAAGCAGGCTATCAGGCCCATGTCCAACACTCTCTCCAGGTGAGAGAGGTGGTTGTGGTTGAAGAGACAGGTTGTGAGGTCGGTGAGCGACTCTCTGTAGGTGGGAGAGTGCGCAGACGAAGTCAGATATCCTGGAAGGGGTCTTGTAGATGCCACAGAGCTCGGAGAATTTTGGTCCAACCTGTTGTTGAAGCCCAAGGCAAGGGAGGTTTAGAAACCAAAGGACTGTCTTGGTGACAATGAAGGTGTATGCTCCTGGGGTGGGATAGGCATGTGGGGAATGAAAGTCTGTGAGAAGTGGTCATAAGTAGCACTTGGGAGAGAATCCTTCCTCATAAACTATGTGTCTTCTTATTGACCTAGCCTAGCCTAGGATTCCCTTGCCCGGTGGAGCTTAGTCCTATCTCGGGGGTGACCTACTACTGAGAGTGATGAACATCGTGGTTTATGTCTCTGAGGTTCATGGAAGGTCTGGACGTAGTTGGTGCTCTTCTAATAAAAGATAAGTACCACTTTTATGTTCATTTACATGCTGTGTAATGGTACATATGTTGTAATTGATGAGTATCGCCTGTATATGTTGTATATGCTACATGTGTGGGCCTACTGTTATTTCTGCATTATTATGTTATATACGTAAAATAGTCATTCTATGTTTATATGGATGTGTATGTTTTTCCGCAAGTATCTATGTGTGGCATAGCCCATAGTTCAAGGTTGGAGCTATCATAGATCAGAATAGAACAATAGAGCTGTAGGAATAGTGGTGTTGTTTAGTCATGTGGTTGATGGTTGGGGACGTTACACATATGGTATCAGATATGTAAAGGCTAAGTTAAGGATGTGTAGGTGGCATTTCCCAGCCTGTTGGTGGTCGGGGATGTTACAATATGGTATCAGAGCCATGGTTACAACACTGAGCCTGAATTGCACAGTGTTGATATTGTTTCATAGTTTACTGTTATTATGTTTTTTGTGAACGCATGATGTTCTTGGTGAGTGAATGAATTTGCGAAGAAATTGAATAAGTTTCAGGTGTTCTCTTCTGTAACATATGCAAGTTGTGCATATCAAGGGAAAGGAGTGCATATAGAGGAATTTTTTTTTTCTAAGGGCTCGAGAAGACGAGTGTAGAGTGTGCCAGGAGGGAACTAGAAAGTCCTTTGGAAGACGCAAAAGGGACGAGTCCCTTTGATACTAAGTAAGTCATTCAACACTCGAAAGCTTAGGAGAGTTAGCGAACCATCGATCTCAAGTAAGATCGAACCATTGATTCCTTTAATAGGGAAATCAAAAATCGGGAGTTTGGAGAACGGAGGAAGTTTCTCTTGAAAATCCCGAAACACGAACATCTAATTTGTGAGGAGATATATAGACCATTGAATCACAATGAGTGTGATTCATTGATCTGATGCACTTGAATTTCATGAAGTCGGAAGCTAGATAGGGGAAGAGAACTGTTTTCTGATTTCGCGAACCGCGAAGTCCTGATTCACGAGAAAGGATCCACACTGTTGGATTATGAGGAGATGTGAGTCATTGGATCTAACTCATGTGGATCTCAGAAAACTAGAGATCGAAAGAAAAAAGGGGAACTATTTTTCGAAACCCCGAAACACGAATTGTCGATTCGCGAGGAATTGATCTGGACCGTCGAACCCGGAAAGCTATGGACCGTTAATCTGAGGTGAACGAAGTTTGAGAGTTCAGACCTCGAGAGAAAGGAGGAGAGTTAATCCTTGAAGTTCGCAAAGGGTAAATTCCCGTAGCGCTCGGAAGCTGGGCTCCATGTTATAGCTAGAGGTCACGTCGATGGAAGTTAAGATAATAGCTAGCACGCGCTAGACTCTTATTTTAGATTTTGGGGATAGAGAGAATCAAGAGTGACTCATATCGAAACACCCGGTACGTGAACTCCCGAAACACCTTTTGGATAGGTGCATGGTCATAGTCAGTTGTCACGTAGAGGAAGCTTGCGCTTGCCACTAGTTATCGCGGGTGAGGTTTAGCGCAAGGCTTGGAGGTTCTAGTATGGACCCAAAGAGCTGCCGTAGCTATGAGAGTTGACGATCCAGTGACTGGAAGGTTAGTAGACCCCGCTGAGGTGGGTGAATTGCATAGAAAGTGCTCAGGGCAGGAATAATCATGCACAATGATCATAGTGGGAGCACAAGAAGATTCACAAATCCAAGAAGAACTGAATACTTCTAGGATCAACAAGAAAATTTTTTATAGGGAGAATGACGTTGTTGCAATTTTTTTGGTAGCAAGTATGTTATGGTTGGTTGGGTCAACCAAAGGAAAGAATGCTTGCATGTTTTCAAGTGTTGTTGGTGATGTTGTTGTATAAGGAAGGAAGAAACAGAGGGCTGAAGTGTTGGTTATAGGTTTGATAAAAGAAGCATGAAAGCTTCTACTGCAATAAGATATTCAGGTAGTATAAAATTTATTAATGGCAGTCATGCAGGTATGAGTTTTTTTTACTCTTCTTGCATAACTGTTGAAAGGAAATTTAGGTAAGAATTTCCTCAACCAGATTTATTATATAAAATCACATGATTTTATTATTGAATGCATACCACTAGATGTGGTGAAGGATGGAGGCCTGTATTAATTCAAAGCTTTTTAGCTTCTAAATGCACACACTGGCACAGTAGAATGTCATGTTAATTTGGTTATGGGGTAATAACCAAAGAAAATTAAAAGATAAGAACTTGTTATAAGAATGAATGGCAGTAAGCTAGTCAGGTATGAGACTAGGGCATGGTTGGATATGGAAAGGTATGAATATGGAAATGTTATGAGCCACACAGGTACTAAAAGCTTCCTACTTTTAAATAAAACTTGGGCTACAACTTTTTTTCTAGCACTAATGAACAACACAGAATTATATTCTTGGTTTAGTGTTTGGGTCGAAAAGGAAGGCATCCAATTAATTGGGAAGACAATAGGAAGTGTGTGGAGAATGTGTCAATACATTGGCCATAATTCCAACTCATGGATGGTGAGATACATGGCTGAGATAAAGAGAATTATGTAATTCAATGCAAGGTGCAATGAATAAGTATGCATTGATAATTGCACTCATGCATAGTAAGTGATAGAATTGTATACTAAATGCAATGGTTGAATATGTTTTGTAAGTAAACGCATATATATTATTACATGGAAATAATTATACTAATGGCTGAAATGTTGCTAACTCATGAAGTTGAGAACATTTCAGGAACTGTTAAACATTGCAATAGGAAAGTTGCAAGCTAGGTAGTCACAGGAATAGTGACTACAAAAAATTTTATGTTCAGAAAATTGAAATAATAAACTTGTTCTTATTAATTATGAACATGCATATGCATAGAACGATGATTTATTCTATTTGGTCAAGTTTTTTGGTAATTGTGATTGAATTTCTAGGTGCAGGCAATTCTAAGATCATTGCATAAGGTGTTGTACATGTTGAATTATGATGTACAAAAAATACTAACAATTTGTTTGTTGTATGCAAGAGGAAGCATTACAGGAAAAAGGGTATGCAGTTTGGTACTTGTGGAAAACCACAAGGATGGCTGCATTCATAATATGACAACAATCAAGATGAATTATGAAATGGAATTTCCTGTTTTGGTGAAAAAGTTGAATTCCTTTTTGAACTAAGTTGGAGTTCCTAAATGAATTCTTTTATGTTTTCTCATGATAACTACATGTGGGTGATGTAGATGAGATGATGTTGATTAAAGTTAGAATGTTGATTATAAAGAGTAGCTCGAAAAGATGTCGATTGGAAATATCTGAGGGTAGTTGGAAATCCGGGAGCCACAGTTCTCTGAGACTTCCTGAGATGACCTATTGTTGAATCCCACGGAAAGGGAGGTGTAGCAACCGATGGAATGTATGATAGTGAAGGTGTACACTCCTTGGGTGGGACAGGCTTGTGGGGAATGAGAGACCATTGGCTGGAGTGTTGTTGAGGTTTGAATGGTTGGAGTGTTGTTGAGGTTTGGCACCTTGGCCTAGACCATGTGGATATGAATTGTGGACCATGGATATCTTGGGAAGCCATTTCCCCGATGGATTCATAGCCCTGCTCAAGGGTGGAAGGTCTTCTCAAATCAAAAAATAAGTATAATTCTCTAATTATTGTATGTTGTGTATGTTGTATACAGGTTATAATGTTATTAGAATTGTTTGTACATACATATATATACATTGCATATATGCTTGCACTACTTACATCCATGACTGTACATAATTTGTTTCATATTTCGTTGCTTAAAGAATATATTCCTGATGCTAATCATGTAATCGATTGGAATGTGATTCAGGTGGAGCAGGAAGGTGTCTTGGAAGTGCATCTGGTGCACATATTTGACCAGGAAAGGAAAGTAGCTCCAAAATCGAGCCATAGGGATTTTAAAGATCCAATGGACCTGGTACAGTCCTGAGGATGCGACATGGGAGCATAAAGATGCTATGCGGGAAAAATACTTGCATCTTTTTTAAGATTTTGGAAATCTTGTTGATATTGTGTGAAAGTTGCACCGAGGACAGTGCAAAAATAAGGGGAGGGGATTGTAATATCCCCAAGGATGAGCCCTAGTTGTATTTCTAAATTGTAAACATGTTTTGTAGGCTGGTGAGCCGAGTTATAATAATCTAGGAGACCTATTTGGTGATTAGGCTGGAGATCTTAGGTGTTAAAGGCTAGGAGCCTGATTTTGTATATGTAACTATCAAGATCATTAATAAAATATAAACATCGTTGCATGCATACTGACCAAAAAGAAAGAGTCACGGGGGACTACACTTCCACAAGGTTGGGTAAGGGAGTAGGCTAAGTGTGTGGGCCTAGGGGCTAAGCTAGGGGGCTTACCTCTAAAGGGGATAATAATTTATTATTATTTCCTGAAGGCTAAGGTGGATATGTTGAGTGTTTTCCTATGTTCCTGCAAAGGGAACGTGTGCTAAGTGAAACTCATGCGGCTCCAGGAAGACAAGTGTCGACCTGGGCGCATGCAATTAAAAGGTGAATTATCAGTTGTGTTGGGGGTGGTGTGTCATTCTTCCAAACTCCGTGTGGGTTCATCCTCCATTCAAGCATCCTCTATATGAAATGTGTGGTCAATGCATCTGATCTCGGTATGCCTCACGCAAATGTGAAACCAAAACTATGAGATCTTTGTGATTAACTGGTGTATTCCCGTGAATTATGTCTGGTCTCTACTTTTGACCTCCATCTTCAACCTCTGCTTCATTTCTTGTCACGGACCTTTGAAGTTGACCCGCATATTCTTTCAAACTTGAACAATTGTCTATGCTGTGTGTGTTTTGACTGTGGGTTGTGGTGGCCACACAGTTCCTTGGTTGAGTGGGATTTGTTACCTTCATTTGTTCCTAGATGAGCCATCTGTTCTCCTCCTTGTGCTGGAATGGAGCTGAAGAAGCAGGTTTTCAGGCCTATGTGTAGTACTCTCTCCATGGGAGAGAGGTGGTTGTGGTTGAAGAGGTAGGTTGTCAGGCCTGTGAGCGACTCTCTTTAGGTGAGAGAGTGTAGAGAGGAAGTGAGAACTCCTGGAAGGGATCCTGTAGCTACCACAGAGCTTGAAGAATCCCGGTTCGGTCTGTTGTTGAAGACCAAGGAAAGGGAGGTCTAGCAGCTGAAGGACTATATTGGTGACAATGAAGGTGTATACTCCTGGGGTGGGACAAGCATGTGGAGAATGAGAGTCTGTGAGAAGTGGGTGTAAGTGACACCTTGGGTAGAATCTTTTCTAATAAATTGTGTGTCTTCCTGTTGACCTGGCCTAGCCTAGGATTCCCTTTCTCAGTGGAGCTTAGTCCCAGCTAGGGGGTTACCTACTATTGGGAGTGATGAGCAACGTGGTCTATGGTTGGAAGGTTCATGGAAGGTCTGCACATAGTTGGAGGTCTTCTTATAAAAGATAAGTTCCACTTTTATGTTCATTTACATGCTCTGTAATGGTACATATGTTGTAATTGATGATTATCGCATGTATATGTTGTATATCTTACATGTGTAGGCTTACTGTTATTTCTTCATTATTATGTTATATATACATAGAATATTCATTTTATGTTTATATGGATGTGTATTTTTTTCCACAAGTATCTCTGTGTGGCATAGCCCATAGTTTAAGGCTGGACCTTTCATAGATCAGAATAGAGAAGTAGAGATGCAGGAGTAGTGGTGTTGCCTGACCGTGGGGTTGATGGTAGGGGACATTAAAAATATGGTATCAAATACTTTAAAGGCTAAGTTAAGGTTGTGTAGGTGGCATTTCTCGGCCTGTTGGTGGCCTGGGATGTTACATAAAGTATTGCAAGAAAGATGGGATCAAATAGGAATGTTCTGTAATGCCAAGTTGCAAAAACAGTTGTGGACATAAGAAATTTTTCTATCTAGTAACTCGGTCACCATCGGTTGCAAAAGATAGGAAGATTCAGGAAGAGGTATGAATAGTTCATCACGTAATTACTCAAATGTGAAATTATTCCTTTGTGATGCTTATAGGTTTTTATCATCTTTCTAAGTAGGACCCATATCAAAGGGGTAGATATTTGATATGGTGATGATGTTAAGGGGTGCAGACTGTGGGATCCTACTACCCACAGAATCATCATAGATGGAGATGCAGTGTTTGATGTATCTCCTTTTATAAAATAAAAAATAGTAAAAGATGAATGGTTCAAATCATGACTCGTAGTAGAAAGGTATTTGGAAGGTATTGGTTTCCATGAAAGTTTCTCACCAATTGTTAAAAGATTGTTTCTATTCATGTTGTGTTAGAATTGGTTGTGATAGTACAGTTAGATGTTAAAATTGTTTTACATGGAGTTTTTTTTTTATAAGGGGATGTATATGGAACAACCAGAACGGTAAGTTCCGAATCACAATAGAAGATTTGTTTGCAAACTCAAAAATCATTGTATGGCCTAAAGCATGCTAGACAAATGGTACAAGATGTTTGATTCCTTCATGGTGAGCCAAAGTTTACATGAAGTGAGTATAATCATTGTGTTTATGGTATATTCATTATCTTGGTGTTATATGTTATGCTTGTTGCAATCACAAGCATGGTTGAGATCAACAGGTTGGCTTAGTTGGTTAGGATGTTTATTATGAAGGATTTGGGAGCAACAAAATAAATCTTGGACATGAAAATACATAGAGAGAGGAAATATGGTAAGCTTGGTTATCACAACATAATTATGTGGTGAAGATACTTAGGAAATTCGGTATAAATAATGTGAAATCGGTAAAATCCCTTTGGATTACCATTGTAACTTTTCTCTAGGTTTATGTCCTAACTGATGAAGAATAAAAGGGTTATATGTTTCAAGTATTATATACTAGTAGGAATTTTGATGATTGCGATGGGGAAATGGTCAACATTTCACACGCAGTTAGTTTTGTTAGTAGATACATGACAAAACCATGTGAAGAGCATGGAAATGAGTGCTTCAAACACATAAGCACAAGGATCACCTACAAAGGTTGCAGTGATTTGGTTTGTGGTTATGATTCATGAGATTTTGACAAGTGCATTGGTTTATTAGAGAGGTTGCTGATGGAGACAAAATGATCCATACTAGAGTAAATTACGCACTCATGTTCATGTAACGGTATTGTTAGAGAAGTTGCAGAGTTTTGATGGTGTTTGGCTTCTCTTGGCTTGCAGAAAATGTGATGAATCAATGGAATGATATATCAGGTAAATTGTTGTCAAGGTGGAAATTGTTAGAAACATGCCAATGAATTTCCCATGCAGTCACATGCACATGCATGCAACTATGTTAGGAATGGATGAGCATATCGTAAAATTTTCGTGTTGGATGGAAAGCATTCCAAAATATGTATTTTGATGGATCAAGGAAGATGGTTGTAGTGAGCTTGCATAGTATAGATGTCTCTATCGAACCCATTCTGACTCCTCACTTCTTCAAATCCTTCCACAAATTAGCATACTTTGCACATAAATGCACTGAAACTTGAAACTCTTTTAGGCATGAAGGAATAAGAAAAAGAGAGAATATTACAATATTTACTAGGATTAATTATGATGGTACACATATTGACAATGGGCACATTTAATAGAGATTTTTAGTGCTTAATCATTTTTGTATGGACAAGATTAAATATTGATGAGTCCCAATAAAACAATTGTTGTGATTTCAACCACTAACTTCCTCACTGTTATAAAGAAATTCGTTCACATGTTTATTTTTTTATTTTTACTTGATCATATTTAAAATTTACTATGGTGGTTACCTTATTGCCACATCTGAGTGATTAATGAAGATTAAAATTTTATTACAAAGTGGAGAGATGTAAATCCGTGTTTGATATTCTAGACCAAAAGAAACCTTTAAACACTCACCATCCACAAATTTGCTGATGTCCTAGTTATATATGTTCATATAAGCAATTTTAAGACCAGGAAGTATGGGCTTCAACGTCTTCACTAACGATGTGACATCGCAACACCATTAAACTCATCAATGCATGCGTTACCTGTCAAGGCGTGAGATTTGTGAAGGCAAACAACCGAAAGGAGTCACACGGATGATGTGAAATAAGTATGCATCATGATAAGAGTGTACATTTAGTAATTTAAAAATGTAGAAGAATTTTTTTTAAATGTTAAATTTCTATTTTACAGTATTTATAATAATAATATTATTTTATATTAATAATATTTTATAAAGAAAGATTCTATAATATTTGTTCCGTTTAATGTTTTCTTCGATCTAAAAATATTTAGAAATAATCAAGCCAAGCATATATTTTACTTCAAGGTTTTATCATTGCAAAGAACATTCAGTGATTGATAGCCATTAGAGCTTCAAATGTCTTTATAAATAACTCAGTAATCCAACATTCAGTCATTGATCGCCCTTAGATATTCAAATGTCAGTATAAATAACCTTGGAATATAATAAACTTGCCTTGATCATTAATCGAATTAAACGAGGATGTTCTCAATCTGAATCTGAATAGGGTCTATTTTTTGAGGTTTTAAGAAAATTGAGCCCACAAGTTGATTTATTAGTTAATGAAGCGACAATCATTGACCAAAGAATATCAGAAAATTTAGCACAGCTTATTCAT
>JZKD02S0630759.1:190681-258156 GCA_000966675.3 Picea glauca | reverse complement strand
TTATAGTACTAACAAGAGTGAGTGAGGTTGTATGAACGTCTCCAGAACCGGCAGAAGCAAAGCTGGCGCCTGCCAGAATCCGGGGTCCTTGGAATTCAGGATCGAAGTATGCGGGCACTACATCAGGCATGCCTGCTAATCCAGTTGTATACAGTTGGAAAAATTAACCATGAACATTATTTCCAAAGGATAATAAAAATACTAGAATTGGAACATGAACATCAATCAGAGTTGTCCAGGCTGGGTCAATTTACAACCCATCTGTACGTCGACACGAATAATTCGACTTTTCCTGTATTAAACTGCCGTCTATATTCACAATGTTGTCAGTTTATGGCTGGTCAGGATAATCATTATTATTGTTATTTGTTCATCCAACTTCACTGACTTATCACTTCTTTAAGAAAGTCAGAGATCAAATTTTCACATCTACCAAAAGTGGCTCAGTTTGAGATTGTTAACCAATATTTTTATGTTCAAGAGAAACTAATTCTTAACTACTTAAAAGCAGTTTCAAGTTTTACTTCTCCTATTTACAGCGCCCAAGGAAACTCTGCCCAGCTTAGAGACAAAAATATTGGGCGGCACAAAACTTATTAACAGAAGTCTCAACACTTACCGCCCAGTGCACAGATTGAACGATATACTGTGCGCTCTGATAAACTCTTAATGAACGATTTCTCGACACCGAAATAATGACAGTGCTATACTTAGCATATAATATCAGAAATACGCGTGAGTATGACAACACTCAAGATACTTGAGCTAATACAAAATGCAATACTGAGTAGAGTTTTAACCAGATAAAAACAGTTTTAAGTTTTACTTCACTATTTTAAGTTTTACTCCACTATTGAATGATGATTATAATCTAAATAGTTGATGGTTTTAATCTAAATAGTATATACAAAAAATTCAATATCTCTTACTATACTGGAAAATTTATAATGATATTTAAAGAGTATTCCAAAATCATCATAATTTTCCAATTTCTTTAAATTAAAAAGTTAAATAACTAAATAATATAATATTTTTTTTAAATTAAAATATAATTTGGATATATACAACCCTGATCATAATATATTTTAGTATAACATTTATCTTAAAATTACACATACAACTGAATACTATTGTATGCACTAAACATCAGTAATTTATAATAAAAATATAAAAAATAAACATCGCTCATTTAAAAAAGATAATAAACAATAAACGGTATAATTTTCCACACGATTAGCGTGTTGTTGAGCTTCATACGGATCTCTTTCATTGTTGAGCTTCATACGGATCTCTTTCATGCAAGGCAGTGAGATACATTAATCGCCAAGTGTTTGAATAGTTGTCAACCTTAGCCAACTATTTGAATTGTAAATTGTAAATCTCAAGCAGGGACACCTATTTCTCTTAATGTAGGATACCAGTCTATGAATCCTTCCCTTAGCTCTTGTTCAAGAGTAGAATATCCTTCTCTATAATTACTCTTGGTACATGCTTCATCGCTGAGCCTCCCCTTCCGTGCACCTTCACTTTGCCTCTAGCTTTTCTTATTGTCCCTGCTAGTGCCTCTACCCTGACTCTCATTGATTAAATCCAGTACCCGTTGCATTTTGAGAATCACACGATATCCATCTCTATAATTACTCTTTGTACATGCTGCATCGTTGACCCTCCCCTTCCCTGGTAAGCTTCACTTGGCCTCTAGCTTTTCTTATTGTCCCTGCTACTCTCATTGATTGAATCCGATGGTACGCGTTGCATTGGGAGAGTCAAACTGAAGTATCTATGTATATAGATATCGATAGCTCAAGCATGGAACTTCGGTTTCAGTGATTCTTCTAGACAATCTATTTGGATATCTTGTCAAGTACTAGTGGCCTTGAGGTTGGTACGACCATAGTCTGATCATGAGGTGATACGGTGTTTAATCCTGGTCCTCCTTGCTAGCATGTCTCTTGATATATAAGAGCCAGTTATGAGAGTGCTACTAAGCCCAACAGTTATGAGAGTGCTACTAAGCCCAACACAGGTGCAATTTTCTATGAAGTCACAACAACAAAATGTCCATTGCAATTTTTTCAGTGCAAGTTCTCCCTTTTTTACATAAATTTCGAGTGCAAGTTCTCCCTTTTTTACATGCTCTTATAAATGTCTATTGAAATCACAACACCAAAATGTCCATTGTAAATTTCCAGTGCAAGTTCTGACTTTTTTACATAAATTTCAAATGAAAGTTATCCCTTTTTTACAAGCTCTTATAAGGATGTGAATTTGTTTGATTTATTCTTCCCATTTTTTTCAGGCTCTTTAAATTAGCTAATATGGCTCTAATGTATTTAGTTAAGTCCATTTTATAGAGTCTATTGTATAACTTCTAGGCCACAAGATAAAATCACCAAAATATAGCAATTAAGGAGGGTATTACGAAAACTAAATTTGCCTCCAAGAGGTAGTGGGCACTTAGGTACCTCTGAGTTTCATTTTTCACAATAAAATAACAAGTTTCAGTGGAATTTCCTCGAGATCAAAGCTAAACAACAAACACATGGATATGTACGTCTACCTGCAATAAAGCATGACAATTTTATTAGAGAGAAGCATAGTTGATACTCTCACTTACCTGAGATAGATTGAGATAGCCTCGACCAACTTGATCAAACTTTCAAAATTTTCCCCAGTCTTCAAAGAGCACTTCCTTATTTCACAGAATCGAACTCCTCAACGTAGTAATCATGGTTCAAATGGAAATTTTCTCATATAAAAAATTAGTGTCCATATTTAAGGACACTAGTCAAAATCGTTTTGCAAAATTAGTGGCAGACTCCCACACACAGTCAGATGAACGGGCACCTTGGCCATATTGATTAATGATGTGAATAAACGTGTTCATTTTGCATTGAACGTGGCATCATATGAAGCTCATACAGAAATCCGTACACAAGCATTGAAACATTTTGTTGTCCAATTTATTTTTCTAATACATTTTGTTGTTTATCAAGTATTATGCCTGGCCATAATTAGATACATGAGCAGAGGTTATGAATAATTGAGCGAATACAGAATGACAGGCTAAAAGAGTATGCTTATGCAATAGCTATATATCCTGAATTAAGATTACAGTATTGAGGATAAATTAAGAATAGTGGTGTTACCACTGCTACCTAGTAAAAATTATGTGGTAAGACAATAAGAATAAGAGTAGATCATGCTCTAGATTATACCATATAGGTGTAAATTACCAGAACTGGTTCAACTATATACTCTTCTTCCTAGTAGATACAATAAACGACTATTTCCTTTGTTATTACAACTTTCCTAAAATCCAGAGCTATTTCTTTTGTTATTACAACTTTCCTAAACTTCAGAGCGTAATTAATATGCCTAATAGAATATAGTGAAATTATCATAGCTGAATAATTTTGTAACCATGAGCCTACTAACTCAACAAGGAGTGTTTATTCTCTTTCTGAGTCATTAATACACCTCTGGATAGGCACTAAGGGTGTATCAAAGGTCTCAGGTTGCTAATTACCACTTTGTTCAAGGTTTAGCTTGAATTTACATTTCTACCTAACTATCACCGGGTAAGCTCTTTTTGTAATACAATGAGTGCGTACTTCTATATACACTCTGATAGCATTAACATATTTAAAGGTAAATGGAGACAGTCTTGGACTCCAAGAGAAATAATCCGAAATCGTCCAAATGCTTAGTGTAAATTAACATGCAATAAGAGCAGTCCGACGTTATTAATCATAGAATTGTCTAAGATTTAACAGATAAAGCAACCACGAAGCTCAACAGGTTTACTTTCTCACTATGTAAAAGCTTACAAGGCATGGATTATCAAGATGGAGTGATATGCATTCTACCATGTATGACGTCGCTAGTATGCTATCCAGGACACGAGATAATACTAGATATCATTATTGGATTGTTGAACCTAGAATGATTATTACACTGGTTATATTATGTGGAAAATGAGTTAACTAGTATTCTATGATTTGTCCTTGTTGAGGGTATTATAACACAGAACATGTCTAATCATGAACCAAGGCCACATAAAAGTTTATTACAACAGTCTTTCCATTAACTTAATAAACCCTTATTATCTCCTAGTCCCTGTTATGTAGACTATGATCACCAATAATCAATTTTTAATTGCTGCATATAAAGCACGACCTTGTCATACCCAACATGTAATTTGTCTGTGTGACTTGTATAAGCTAATAAAATTTACCTAATGAATAGTAACAACATGGTTGAAATGGGGTAAAAATAAAACTAAAATAATCACAAATCCATAATATAATATAATATCTCTGAATATGAATTACTTTCAATGACTCGTACATTTTATAAACGTAATCAAATATAGTATGCCATGGCTATTTTATATTGAGGTCACACTTTTCACTATCACACCTTGATCTCTTTGATAGATATGCTGGTGAAGGAAGCTTAGCTTATAGGCCTCATGCTAACTCAGTAGTACTTTGTAAATAAAATGATTTATTTTTCACGGATTTATTTTTTCCATTAACATAAGGTGCTAGGGATTCATACTAATGATGTGAATGATGTGTTACTACTCTCTAAGTTTTTGCTAGTAATCCCAATCCCATAGGTTTGAATGATGTGTTACTACTCTCTAAGTTTTTGCTAGTAATCCCAATCAAATAGGTTTTTTCTAGAGGACTATCGTTCATATTGTAGATGAGTAGTTGGTGTTCATTTCATTTGTACAAAAACTGTTTACTCAATCACATATATTGTGACCGTTCATAACGCTCTACAACTCATCTTGTTTATTAAGAAATATAAATTTCAATATGAAAATTTTAACTAAAAATATAAATTAACTAAAAATATGATATTTATTAAAAAATAAAAAAATATTTTTTAATTTAATTTTTTTGTTATTAAATAATAAAAATTAAAACTTAAAATTATTTATTTATTTTTAAATTCTATACTTCATAATTATTAAACTAAATACTTATTTTTTAATTTAATTCTTTTGTAATCAAATAAAAAAGCATTATAATACAAAATAAAAAAAATATAAATTAAGATCATTTATTTATTTTTAAATTGTATATTTACTAATTATTTTTATATGAAAATTTGATAAAAAAAAATTAATACACAAAATTGTAAATCTACAAAATTCACTTTATTTATAATGGGTTATTAAATGGAGATAATTCTATTTCAAATTGGATCTTCACCAAACATATGTGTACATTTGAAATAATTTTCCCTTTGTCTTTTAGGAAAAATTGGAAGTGGAAAGTAATCATTGCTATGGTTAGATTTCAAAAGGTATCCATTAAAAATGAAGGTTGTAGTGAAGAGAAGGCACTAGAGGAGAAACAAAAATAAAAGAAAAAAAAACTTGAAGGAGAAGAAACAACTCAAAGTGGATGGACAAAGCACTTGAAAAGCCTCTCCACTCTCCCCATATGTCCCAAAACCATGGTTATATACAATTTGGTTCTTCTTATCAGTAACAATGCATGAGGTGCATAGCTCACCCCCCTTACAATAAATTATCTCATCATAATAAAAATGGTTCTAGTTTCCTATGTGTAATGCTCTCTATAGTTCTACATATAATCGATTTTACATTTATGTTGGAACTTTATGTTGTGAAATAAAAAAAAACCTATGATCTAATAATCGCCCTTAAGTTCCTCGCCTATATTAGTCGTGGGGGAAATTTCCATAGACATAGTAATTTATTTGCTTTATATACGTGATGTTTCCATTGGCTAGTTGTCATGATTGATTGAAGGAAAACGTGTGGGGTTGTGCTCTTCATAAATTCATTCAAAAGATTGAGATAGATGGGAACCCCTTGGGATAATTGTTGATAGAAAAAGAAAATACTATTCAAGATGGAATCATTTCTAATATTTTGGTGATATAAAGAGATGTTGTGGGAGAGGAAACACATAACCACTCTTTCGACACGTTACACTCTACCAACTTTGCCACTAGCATATATTCCCATTTTCCCCTTTCCTTGTGTGCAACATGACTAGACTGTAATGCGTTCTCATCTTGTAAAGCACCCATTCTCATCCCATATGACTTGGAAATTGTGTCCAAAAGCCCCTAAACATTATTTTTTCATCCATGTTTCACTTTGGGATAGATTTGGAAGCTCGTATGTGCGTTTTTGCGCAAGAAGGCACTTTCTAAAACCCAATATGAGGGAGATGTGTAATTCCTTTTGTGCTGAAAAATATGTTGACACGTCGAATTAAAAAATATATTTCATTGTCCTCCATCAACAAAAATTTCCAATATTACTCTTAAGTAAAATAATTATATATCAACTATACAAAGATGCCCTAAAATACCCATCGAGTGATCAAATTGAAACTCCTCCTTGGATTTTGAGGACAAGTGCTTCAAATAGAGGGTGGTTGAGATACGATGTGGGTATGACCAACGGAAATCCGTCTTAACTTTGGATCTATCATGCATTGAGAGGCATCAAATTCCTCCACATACAATTTGTTTTATAGTACAAAACTTGAAGAAATATTTGAATCTCGAAGGATTTGATGTCTTTGGATGCATTACAGATCTATATTTAAGATGGATCTATGATGGCCATGCTCCAATGGTGTATTTTCATTGTGATAAATGTACATGGGTTTTAACAACACGTTTCTCACCTTTGAGAGCTCAGAGCCCCTTGGAGGTAGGGCGTACAGCCTTAAATTAGCATCGAAAGCAGTCATCTATTTTCAATATTTTTCTTTTCTTCATTACTCAAATTATTTTTCAGTTATTTATATGCGAAGAAGATAGTTAGCACTTAATACTCTTCAAGCTGTGAAAATTTGCAATAAAAAGGATCCAAGGATCAAATAAAACACATGCCTTCCTTCAATTTCAAGTTTTTCTTATATAATAATAAGTTTTCCAATTGTAAATCAAGCAAGTACTTGATACAGTGGGAAGAGAATTACAATCAAAATTCTCCTACACAATCTGCACTTTAAATTGTATTTGGTTCGCACATTCAGATTGTTTCTTGTATCTTGGGGTTGAGTATTTACACATAAAAATGAATTCAATTATGTAAAGGATCCATGTTGATGAATCAAGCATGCCACATGCCCACCGTTTAAAGATCAGATGGTATCATAACAACTTTCAGAGACATGGAGAACACATACATGACAAACACCCACATATGGTACCAAATAAGTGGACAAGAATGATTCCAACTCATTTTTATTTTCTCCCATCAATCTCACAAGACTTCAGGTCCCGACAACATAACCATTTGTTGGCTTCTAGTTTTTTGGTCCACACTTGTGTACATAACATACTTCTTAATGTTGGGGAGTTTTACATCCAAGGATTGTCTACATATGTCCAACAAAACCCCAACACATATATATATCAATCCTTGTCCAAGGCTAGAGAAGGTCTCACTCGAGATAAAAATATGATCATAGAGACCATAAGGTCTTGTAACAAGGATGACAGATTAAACGTACAAAACATTACTACAATTGACATCCATGTAAATAAGATTTGATAACCTAATTAGGACTAAGAACTAAAACTATACACAAACATATTCAACTCATTTATATCAAACACATATTAGATCAAAACTTCCATATATTTATTACTAGAATCATTCCATTAAATCAGAGATATGCAATGCATTGAACAACTTCTTATGACAACCATAGAACTTCATATCATTACTGTATAAAAGAGTGGAAATATAAGATAATGTGTCATGCGGCTTGCCTTAGCACTAAGAGATATCAAAGACACATGCATATATTCAAAACATCAAAATATTACAACAGGCTCAGAGTGACCTCGATACTGGTATCTAAGCTAACTCAAAAATATATGATTATCAAGATAACCCACCAACCAGCTAACTATCATTCTGAGCTTAGAGCTCCCTTTTATATTTTTCATTGATGGGGAGGGTTTTCTCTTTCTTCTTTGTTCCACTCACTTATCAAATCCAACTTCCTCGCACGCTTCTTGTTCCTTCCAACACTCCATGTAGACTCTATGTTTCAGGTGCAATATTAACTACCTAGCCAACTCATATTTTGGCTTCCCCACATCTTTGTATGTTGTTGTAAATAATTATTAAGGGATTTTTCTGAGTGATTCCTTTCTTAATTCAGATGAGAATCTTCTTGGTTTCCATCGCAACTAAAAAAGCTTGCAACAACGCACACTTCGTAGTCTTTACACTAGTGTGTGCTACTAACAAAGCCTAGTCTTATGCACAATATATGGCATTGCTCATGTATTTACTTAGGTGCATTAAAAACTATGTAATGATCACGGAAAACTATGTTTATGTGTGCACACAAAGCTCAACTGAAAACCTTGGGTGCCAGTAGGTGGCATGGCAGGTCCCACTACCATTTATACGACCTAAGTCCAAACATCCTTGAACTCGTACAGGAGCTTAGAAGCTATATTTTTTGAATCTCAAGTTCTTTATTATCATGTATTTTTCACCTTGAGTATTTGGTTTTTATGTGGAGTTACTTGTCACCAAGTTCACATCGATTTTATTCAAGATCGTCTAAGATCCCCTTTAGGTAAATATTTCAAAACTGGCATGTAGTCATTCCCTCTGTGAATATTTTGATTTACCATTATCATCCCTTGGAATATTCCTTTAGGTTGATAGTCCCTAGTGTCACCAAAACTTCACCCTATTCCAATTGCATCATATTGTTTTTTTCTAGTACTTTCTTACCCACATGGGTTGTCTCAAATTATGGCTCCCATAGAAAAATGACAACCATGTTATTTTATATCATTAAAAGGAATTCTAATGAATTTACCACTTCTAATAATGAACCTCATACTTCTTCACATCATATTTCTATCTCAAGCACCCATGGACTCCCATATTCTTACAAGTGTTTGATTGTTTTTTTTGAATTCATCTCCACATTTCCATTGACCCCTCATCTCCTTCAAGATAATTTGAAAATATACATTCCAATCCACCATTCACCCACCTACATAAATACTCACCCATCATGTCCCTACCCTTCATTTGTTATCACAAAATCATGCCTTACTAGGGTCAACCATTTTAATCACTCTAGAACCTGTCTTTATTCTTACACATTCAACCCAATTATTCTTCATTCACTTCATAATTTTACAAAGTACCATTTTATTTAGACACAAGAAAGTAGAATTATCCCATCACATATGATGGAACCATTTTTTACATGGAGGAATCCCTCATTTCCCTTGGTTGGACCATTCACACTGAACAACCTTGTTTGCAAACACCCATCTTATTAACAAAACCTCGAGTATACCCATATACTTTATTGTGACCCATGAGTTTTTCACCCATAGATACCAACTCTTTCCAGCCTCATCATACTTAGTTACAATTTGAGAATACCTTTCCAAGTGTCTGCCTATCCCCATGACATCAAACCATCTTTTGTCGAGCTGAATATTTGATTCCCCCCACTATCAACTGTGAATTATGCTTCAAACAAGGAAAGTATTTAGTCCCATTTACCATCGAACTCATCCACATTTACCAACCACGCATCACTCTTACAATATAGTTATTAATACCATATTTATTAGTTGATTTCAAAGGGCACTTTTCTCTTTGCAGACACAACTCCATTCTTGTCAGCCTCCACCAATTTCCAGGAAAGTTGCAGTATATTGGTTCCCATTTCCATTCAAATGGTGAAACTTGTAAGGGATAGAGAGAGTCAACATTACTCACTTCTTTTGTTGACTCCCCTGATGTTCTACATCCACACATATCCACACCAGGGTGGGTCTTACCTTCTTGAAATCACAATTTTTAGTTCCAGCTAAAGATCCCTAATATTGACAAGCCATGATTTCCTTCAAGTAATTCACATACACACCACATATTCACTTCAATATATAGGGAAATTTCTCCTTCCAAACCATCATTTTATGTTATTGAAGCCCTCGAGGTTGTTGTATATCTATACTTCATTAAAATTTTCAGTTACAGGATAAAACCAATCTCTATACGTCATATAATATGACCATAGATCTCTACCTCTTGATTATTAAAGAAATCATTTATGGCTATGGCATGAGCATGGGGAATTCCTTCCTCATTTGAATAAATATTTTTTTTGGGAGTAGGATTGTCTTTTCGTAGGTAGATATATCCTTCTAACTCCATGGGTCGTCCTTTTCCCATGGACCCATTTCTCTCTCTCTCTCTCTACAATAATCATTACACAAAGAAAAATAATCAATTACATATTTTAGCTATACATATGCTCCCAACCTCTCACATCAGGGGGCATCTATTATGATCTAAAAAGTTTTCACAAATATATATAGGTGATCATTGGAAACAAAATCAATACAATACAACAAAGTGCATACTCATGTAATTCAAACACCACACTCAACAAAGAAGAAAACTATGGAAAGTGGGTTTTTGATAAATTTGGATAGCTCAACAATCTGACTTTGTGTGTGATGTATGCATGCGTGCATGACTATTCCCTTCAAAATTCACATGGACAAACGATAAGTGAAATATCAACAACATTTGGTGTTTTTATGGTAAAAATAGCATCATGAAAATACTCAAACCAAGGTATCAAAGACCCTCAACCCTGATAGAAATTATGATTGGTACCACAAGTGGTTCCATGTCCACTCAGAAATGGGGAATCACACTCAAGTGACACTCATTTCCCAATTGGATCCATTTATTTGTGAGCTTCGAAAAATCCTCTAAAAGGAGGTTGTTGGTATGCATACAAAACATAGAAGAAAATTCATTTTTATGTTATCTGTATGAGCTTGGAGAACCATTTCCCCAAAACTCATCCTTATATATGTAGAAATAGAGTTATTGCATTGTACCTATTCCTTTTGAAGAGAATATTTCACCTTATTATATGCTCATAGAGAGAGAAGATTCTATTAGGGATACAAAATGACCCTCCCACGGAGGAAAAGGAGAGCCCCTTGTGCTCACCCAATCCTCTAAGGTGTTATCAATATTAGTCATATCCATTGGTAAACATATCTCATTCTATTTTGTTTTTTATCCTTGAATATTATGCTTTTAGTTCTTTTCTTTTTTTATATTACTTGGTTATGGTGTTCTACTAACAATAACAGTTCTTTGTGGTGATATTTGAGCCTAATATAACACTCAATTTCCTCTCTTTTCTCACCCAAGTGGAAAAATAGAAAAAAAAAATGGCAACTCCACTGAGGTTCTAAATCTCATTTCTCCCATTGTATGCTTCAAGAGCCCATTCTGTCATCAATGTTCTTTTGTAGGTATCCAAACCAAACTACTTAAGTTTCCAAGCCAAGTATTTGTACCCTCATTGCTTCATAGATCATCCATATTTTTCTTATGTATACGATGGCATACTCTGTGTGGATTTCAAAAGAACATTTTTGTAGAGGTGTGCAATTCATTCCTTTGACTACATTTTACCTCTACAAATTCTACACAAATTGGTGCAATTGTCGCCTTTATGACCCACAAACACCCTATTTTCTCCTAGGTCGATGGTTTTTCTCACCTTGACCTATAAATAGGGGTTTAGAGTTTATTTTCTTTCACATTTTAAATCTAAAGAATCTTACTGTTAGTCCATTATTGCACGATAAATTATCCAATATAGAATAACAAGGAGGATAAAAAAGAACCAAAAATTATTTTGTCTTTCCACATGGATGACTATTTAAGCATATCAACTCTTAGTTAGATTTGTTCATGACTCAATTTAATTTTTTGGGACTAGAATGTTTCGTTTATACCTTAAAGTATTATTTTCATCTTAGACTCTCTCGAGTGATCTTGGAGAGTCAAAATGGGGCATATAATACTTCTCCATCTCTCTTCCAAAACAAAAATAGTGAGTAAATTAAAGTGACAAGTAAGATGAGAGAAATGTGGGGATGCATGCAGAGGAAAGGAGGGAGATGCCAAGGGGAGGGAGGGGAAGGATGGAGAAGGGTAGGAGGATATAGGGTAATGAATATCCATAGACGATAAAGATATAGGTGAGACCAATGGAGGAAAACATGAGGGGGTGTGATGAGAGGGGAAATGGGGGAGAAGGTGAGAAGTAGTGAAGAATAAGTAAAGGAAAGGAGGGAAAATCCAAGGGGGAGGGGTTAGAAAGATGAAATGGGAGGAGGAGATGATACAATGGAGAGACATAGAGGAAGGGGGGATGTTGTAGGATATGGAGGTGAGTGGAGGAAGATTGTTGATGGGTAGGGGAGGGGTAGTATTGGAAATGAAGGCAAAGAGTGAAAAGTCATTGAAGGGTTCAGAGAGAAGAAGATAATACATGCAGTGTGGATGGGAATGGGAGGTAAAGGGTGAGAGAGGATAAGAGAGGGATATAGGTGAGATCATGAGAGGTGGGCATGAGTAGGTGGAATGAGAGGGGAAAAAGGGGTGGAGGTGAGAAAAGGTGAAGGGTAGATGGATAGGGGAGGGGGAGTGGTGGTAAGAAAGGATAGGACTATGGATCCAAGGGGGGGAGATGCAATATGAAGGGAGATATTGATAGGAGGATAGGATGTGAGGGTTCATCATATGGAAAGGGGGGATGTGGTGGGCTAGGGGAGGGTGGAGATAAGGTGTAGAGGGGGGGGAGGGAATGAAGGTTGGGTTTGGAGAGGAGGTGAGTGGAGAGGGAAGGTTTATGGGTATGTATGAAAAAGAGGGAAGGGTGAGAAGAGTGGGATATATATGAGACAATGGGAGGTGGGTGTGAGGGGGTGGTGTAAGAGAGGAAAAAGGGGAGGAGGTGAGGAGAGGAAAACAATGGATGGGTATGGGAGGGAGACAGGTGATACCAAGAGATAAGTGAGACTAGGAGATGTGGCATGAGGGGATAGGTTAAGAGGGGTAAAGGGAGAGGAGGAATAAATAGGAAGAATCAGGCAGAAAAATAAACACACACTCTATAACATGTATGTGTTTCTAGAGCACCTTGATATTCCTAGAGCACGTGCACTTTCATTTTTACCTTTTTTAGCGAGAGTGAAAAATATAGAAAATGTGTTTTTTGAGTTGTTTAAACCTCAGATATAGGTTTAAGATGAAAAAACTTATGGTCTGCGCTACAAATACATTAAAAATTCCATTTTTCTGAATACATTTTAATGTCTCTATTTTTTACATTAGTTTTCTATAATCTACACAAATATGTTGTTAATGAAACTACAGATACATATAGAGTCCACTATTGAGATTCAATATATATATATATATATTTTTTAAATTAATATGTTTTACTATTTTTAATATATTTTGGTATACATACCTTTTTTTATTTCTACTAGACTTAGATCTACAATCTAGAAGAATGTAAAAATATTGTTTGATAATGTTGAGACCCTTGTACCTTGAACTAATGGAGGGATTCCTAGTTTCAAGGATATCATGAATTTCATTTTATATATATATATATATATATATATATATATTGAAAAAATAGTTGTGTAGAAGGGCAATGTGTTTTCTACAATAATACACTGAAAATATAAAACTAAAATTTCACATGGTTATACACATTTTCTAATAAAAATTATATTTTCAAAAATATAATTCATTTTCCTACATTTCATATTGTTAGACCATATTCAAATTCATTTTGAAGGTACATGGAATCATCCCTCCATTCTTGTTTTTCCATATTTCCATTGTCACTTGTGCATCATGAGAGACCATCATTAGCTTGCAACCACCCTCTACTTCAATTAACTTTTGATGAAAATAATTTTCCAAATAATTATAAATATGGACTTCTTTTATGTTTATATTGTTAGAAATAAAATTAACTATGGGATTTGTATTTTTTTTTGTCATTACATTTTCTCTAAGTTGATATACACTTCTTTCACAATTTTAAACTAGTTTTCAAAGTAAGAGGTGGTCCATAAAACAAATATATCATATACATATACAAAGAAGATGATGACTAATCAAGATGATGATTGGTCTTGTTTGCATAACTTCCAGATATTCAAAATAGACATACTTCTCCAAACAATATTTTACCATGATAATTCCATTTTAGCTTATAATAACAATCAATTTCCAAATACTTATAATTTCTTTCATATTATTATTATTATTATTATTAATATAATAAAGAGCATAAAAAACACACTTTGTTTTGAATTTAATAATCAATACTTTTTGTTGGAGATAGTATATATATTGATATTATACAGAACATGGTACAAACATCATAAACTAGGGTCCAGGTTCTCCATAAAAATAGTGCTTTACCCATTAATTGCATATTCTCATGTCTTTACTTTTATGGATTGTATTCCTATACTTATGGATAAAAAGTATCTCTGAATTCTAATAATGAAAACATGATCAATATAGAACCATATAGAAACTTGCAAGTGCAATTTGGCGCTACCCTTTAGGACCTTGATTGTTTGCCTCTAATTTGGGTCTAGGGTTTCCATGGTTTCCTTGGTCCACATTCTCCTCAATCATGATTGGTTTTGCAAGTCCACATACATCATTGTGTTGATTAGATCTCCCTTTTGGAGTTGTCTTCCTTGTGGTATGACTTCCTGGAGTATGAAATCATATTGCATAATATAATGACCTAGAAATTCTACCTTCTTATCTAGTAAGATGGTACTACTATCCATATGATCCATTTTTTCCATGAATTATGCCTCAGTGGTGCTCTATTCCTACAATACCTATGAAAGTAGTGATTTGAATTTCCAATACATCTCATTAGTCATTTGAAGCTTTGTGTCTCTAGATCATAAGAAGCCATAATCCTTAACCCATCCTATCCTCTCCTTTGATATCTCTTTTTTGGATTTTCCCTATTTCAATTGCTTATCTTGCTTCTCAAAGTTATCAAGATTAGATTTGGTATTTATCTTAAAAATATTCCATTGTGTCAACCTTTTTTTGTGCTTTGGTCATGTAAGTTCCCTTCTCGGATTGGTTTGATGTATCTTGGTGAAGGGTTATTTTTCCTTTGTTGATGTTCTACTTGTCATGATGTGATGTCTCTTAGAAGAGGATGCCTTTTTCTTTGGAATATGACTTCACCTCACTATCCTTGATATTGTTCTCGTTGTTTTCCATTCTATAATGAAATGAGACTCAAGGTTGGTTAGAAACAAAAGGGTTGAAATACTTGTCCCATTAGTGTTCTTCTAACTAAGAAAAGTTTATGGACCTGAAGAGATTACCAATAGGAGACCTAGTTCTAGGGTGTGCTAGATCATGCCTTGTTCTAAGATTTTAATTA
Source organism: Picea glauca (assembly GCA_000966675.3). Taxonomy (NCBI): domain Eukaryota; kingdom Viridiplantae; phylum Streptophyta; class Pinopsida; order Pinales; family Pinaceae; genus Picea; species Picea glauca. Next base: position 242,830 of record JZKD02S0630759.1, on the reverse strand, counting down.
AGAGGGGTCACAATAGCCATAGAGTTGATGGGAGGATGTGGACCGTTTGTTCTGGAGGGTTGTCTTGCTGAAGTTTCCTTGTAGGAGACTTAATTTCCTAGCAGTTGGATTATTTTCCTTTGTTATCTTTACTATTGATACCATTTGATTCGTTGAGATTCAATTCAATCCCTCTTGAGCCCATTATGCTACCTCGGGAGGGAGGTTCGATTGTTTCACTATGGAATTGTGTGGGTGAAAAGTGGATCGATCTTGTGATAGAACCCCCTTAATTCTTCCTATAGTGTTTATTCATTGGTTATTTCTTGTTTATATGACAATGCGAGTTCAAATTTTTAATTTTCATTATCACAATTACTCTATTCTCTGTGTGATTACCTATCCTATCGCACATATTTCCTACAATTACTCACATCTTCCTTAATTTCGTTGCAATTAATTGATGTGGGGGACGTCGAGTGATCATCAATGATCCTCCTATAATTCATGTGGTTTTCCATATCATTGATACTAGTGCAATCAGATGTGAGTTACTGCTTCATTGGCCAATATATTCGTAATCAAATTGGATTTTATTGCGTATATGAATAGGGGTGATGTTTATTTTATTATGGATGAATACTAAAATAAATCCATGCTTTATCTTATAAACCCACTTGGAAGTCATCAAAGACTTCCCTTCTGTTCCTTGAACAATATTTCATACATAAGTGTTTAATATATACTGGAATTCTTCTGGTATGACATCTTTCCATGCATGTCAACATGCTTCTTCTCTATGATAAGAAGGCTCATAATAAATGATGTGTTTCATGGCTAAAGTGTAGCTCAAAAAATCTATTTTCACTCTCGGGATGTGCCTTGAGGGGCTTCTATGTTTCTCTGCCTCCTGCAGAGTTTGTCAAGCCTAGGAAAGAATTTTATGCCCTAGTGCAATATCTATCGACATATCAACTAGAGCGATTGGATCAGCTGGAATAATGTTTGTCTCACTCTGAACTATTGAAGGGGGAGAAGGTATTGTCTCATTGTCAATATCCATCTGAGATTCTTTAGATCTTTGAAAGGCTATCTCTTCTTAAGGACAACATCTATGCTTGTCACAATCTGTCTCTGACTAGGGATGTAAATCTAGAATGTCTTCAAAGATTCACTGTTATCCCATAAATGTATCATCTCTCCCTGAAGGGTCAAGATTGTACCTCTTCTCTTTGGGTACATGAAAAATACACTGGGCACCCAAATATCATGAAGTGTTCAATCTTGGGCTTTGCTCCAGTGAAGGCTTGTTTATAAGTTATGCTTCTTCAAAATCTGGCGAAGACTCATGTTCTGAAAATATATTGTTGTCATGCATGCTTCTTCCAACATAATTATGTGATCATGCATAATTTCTTTTGTTTCCTCAATGATGATTATGTTCTTCTTCTTTCTCAAATAGTTCTGACTCCCTCTGAAGGATAACCATATTTTTTTTTTCTTAACCTTCTGGAACAATAAAACAAAGGAAAGAAAACAAGAATATCTCCTAAAGGAGAATAGTGATTACATCTCTAGAATCAAAACAATTTAATATTTGTGTCACAACTACAACACCTAATTGTAATGTAGAAAACTTTAGAAATATAGGTTAGAGGAATGATTAAAACAATTAAACTTGGATTCTTCACTTCCAGTGTGTTGTTCCTCTCAGTGCACTGATATCCCTCTGGATCCATGAATTCAATAACTGTTAATTCCTCCTGCAATTACCCTCATGACAATGATGCAAATAATATATATATAGGTGCATACCTAAGGGTGATGATATGATTTCTCCAATGGAACTTGGTTGATCTCTATCCTCTGACATATTCATGAAGAAGGTACACACAGTGTCACATTTTTGTATCACCCACAATAATTATTCTTTTTAAGTCTTCTCTTCCAGGAACTTGAAGTTGCTTGATCCATCAAGCTTATCTTCCATCATAGTTTTGTTCATCATAATTTTATATTCTTCACAAACCCTTGTCAACTGGGATAGAAAACCTAATGGCTAGGCTAGGATATCACTTTCAGGTTTTGTTGGACTTATGACTGCCAACAATAATCCTTTGAAATGAGTTGCAGAAATCCTAATTCTCAAATTTATGTAGAAATTAGAGAAACCCTAGAAACCCTAGGGCCAAAAATTCAAAGTGCTCGGAAATGTAATTTGAAGATTGTTGGAGGTGACCTAAAAGAGGTCTTAAAATCCTATATGTGTTTTATCCTCAACGTCCAAGTGGAAAGTGCTGAAAATCCTCATAAAGGTAGGTTGTACAGATTTTATGGAAACCCTAGGAGGGCCATACGATTTTGTAGAAGAGAGAGGATTACTAAAATTTTCTTGTGAAATGGGTTCTTCAAAACCTATGCTATGATACTGTGTTTATTTTTCAATACGGAAGGTTTAAGCATGAATTTCATTCCTTTTTACCATTTAACTTAAACCACAACCAAGTATGTTGTAGCAACCAAGATCACAAGAAGAAACAACATGCACAAGAACACAAGAAGTATCATGGGAGACCCTTATGAACAAGGGAAGAAAACCTAACCAATCCTTTGCTATATTCTTTAAGAGAAATACCTCCACCACCAATAAAATGTAGCACACAAAAGGGTTCTTAAAAACCCTAGAAGACTAGTGCCAAAGAGAGGTGCACACTTTTCCTAGGTAGATGTACTTGCTGAAATTTCCAAACTCACACTTGTGATATGATTCCTCGATGGGGAATTTACCTTTACTTATATTAGACTGAACCTGTCAACAAAAGTGTCTATTGGAACAATAGGACTGACCTCACTAACTCACAATATAATTAATAATTACCAAATTAATTATATTTTACATTAATTATCTTTTACACTAAGGTGGGGTCGATCTATACCTTTACATTACAACTAGGGTTATAGGTAAATCTAACCCTTGAACAATATAGCAAGGGATATCATACACCCACTAGTGCTCACCCACTAGAGGCACATCCATAGGGATGTCCAGATCTCTATCTCACTACGTCTCACAGGAGAACCACACTCACTAGTGCTCAACCATTAGGATCACATTCACATGTGCTCATCCACATGCACGTCCAACTCAATAGATCTTATTTCCCACTTCATTACATAGGAGAGTCATATATATTTCATCATCTCAACTCTCTTCTCAGAGGAGGATAATACATTGTCTTCATCTCTATCTCATAAGGATGCACTCGGCTCATGGGAATTCACACATTCGCCTTGTTCTCAACCACAGGCACGTCCAACTCAACAGATCTCTTTTCTCACTGCATTACACAAGAGAATCATCTAGAGTTCCTCTCAAATTCCATCATGAGACCATCACGACGTTCCAATTCCGTCTCAGATAGGAACCACCCACCTATCTCAGGGGATCTCTCTCTGGTCGACTCAATTAGTATGTGTCCTCAAGAATGTCTCACGCATCTGTAATCATCAACACCCACAGAGTTAAAAATAATTAAGCATTAGGGATTTCTGCATAGAACACATCAGTGCATTGTTAATAAGAAGGCACCGATGTTGTATAAAATAATATGCACCGATGTCTTACAGGGAAAAATGCCCCTATGTATTAAAAATCGAAAGCATTAGTGCTTTGCAGTAACAAACAAGCCTCGATGCTTATCAATAACACAACAACGTTGGTGCATATCAGTAAAACATATGCACCAATGCTTTGTATAAGATTAATGAATCGCTGGACAAATTTTTAATAGAATTTTTTGGTATTAAATTAATATTGAAACTAGTGCTAATTGATTACATAAAAGCACCCGTGGGAATTTCATATGAAACGCACTGGTGAGTTTTAATATTAAACGTCTAGATGAGATTAAAAATTAAATACATCGAGAAACATCGACGTGTGATAGTGTAATTACTGTTAATTTTTAATTCCATGATTTATCTAAAAATTTACATATATCTTATATTTTGATTAGTGAATTTGGGTATTATGTTTGGATTAATTTATTATATCATCATATTTTACGTTTCTTCATTATAATATTTATTCATCCATATATTTAGTCAACGATGTAACATTTCACATCGACATTGGACAACAGAATAGAATAAATTAAAAGATATTTTATTGTATGAATAAGAGGGTCTTTGTCATACAAAATGGGACACTTATCGGTAATCCCTTTTCTTTCAATTGAGACATTATGTCCATTAGATTTTTAAAAAATGTCTGATATTCAGAAACAATTATTTCAAAAAAATACAATTGCAGCTTACATTGATATCCAAATATATTGTTCATCATTCTTCACTGTAACTATGGTTAGTGCTCGAGCTACTTCCATGCCTTGGGTTATTTTGCTGAATGTTTGGTTGATTGTCTCGATTGTTTTGTTCTTATTGAATTTCCATCTACAAACATAAAAAGAGATTGTAATGAGTCTATCTACATTGGTGAGAATAATTAAAATTGATATAAATAATATACATGAATGTAAATTGAAAAACGACATACCTGCAAAACAATAATTGACTCACGAATCATACACATATGTTCAAAATAAAATATCATGCCTTCTTTTAACAATTATGTTGTTGCCTCAGTTCCATACTTTGTTTTGTGCAAGTTTTATACCCCATAATAAATCATAGATTTAATATAAAGTACTATTTTTGTTTCATTAATTATAAAATAATAGAAGTAAAACAACATAGATTATACTTACAAATTCCACAATTAATTTTTCATATGCCAACATATATTCACAACCCTTAATTAACCCAATGTCAATCAATTTTTATGATGGCTCTTCTATGTATGTTAGCACCTGTTTGAATACATTCAAGGATGATTGTTGTAAAACAATTTAAAATATACAAAAAAAACCTTAAGTTCTTATAAGGAAATAACAATTACTCACAAACTTTTCTATCAACCATTTTTTTCCTTGTCTTCCAATTTTATGTGCAAAATGAGTTCCATTTTTTTTTCTTTTCTCTAAGAGAATATTTGAAAATTAATATTTAATGTCTAATTAATTATTTTTACCTAATACATAAATTCAATGATTACATACATTTGAAGAACGTTGTTGTTGAGATAGCTCCTCCTGCGATGCAATTACGTCCAATTATTTGACCATCTCCTTGTACATTTTTTTGCACATTCCTATTGGAATATAGAACATTAAACATATGTTAATTAATAGATTGTTTGAAACATGTCATCCAATATTCCTAAGTATATTATTAGTGAAAATTAAAAAAAAAAATCATATTGAAAAGTATTTTTTCATTCACCTGATTCATTCCTCTGCAATTTTTCCATCAAGCTTTTACATTCTTCTCCACTTAGATCATAAATAATCTTATTGAGCTTCCTCATTTTGTGCCCCTGCATGACACACACTAACAAATACATATTATCTAAACTTACATATAGTTCAACCATATTAATTTTGCATAGAATTTACAGAGAACCTGCCTTTTTGTTTTCGGATGTGTCATCATTGTCTCGACTAAAAATTTTCTTATTTGAACTCTTCTCACTTATATTTTAATAAATATACAACCTGTACCATTCAATATAGAAATTATTAAATATATTTTATAAATAAATCACATAATTTTCAACAAAAATAAATCGTTGTAACCGACGCGCATTTTATATACAAAGCACTGGTACGTTTATTACACAAAACACACTAGGGATTTCCATAAAACAACAAGCACTGAAAATTTCAATTTATTTTTCAAAATACTTTGAATTAAAACAGTGTTATATATATATATACGACATCACATCGACTACAGTAGAAAAAAAGATCTAGGAAAAAAAATCAAACATTCATAAAAAAAACAATAGAAAAATTACACAGTGATGAAAAGAAAAATTAAAAAAATCAAAAAAGTTATGTGACAACATTTTCTATGTTGTTTAGATGAGAACATCGACGATAATTTTTTTTCCACCATATTTTTAAAATTTGATAAAAATGGCTTTATTGGTGCATTCCTTATATGTAAATGCATCGATGCATTTCTGTTGAAATGGCGCACCGGAAAATCGGAAAACGTTTTTGAAAAAAACGTCAAATTGAAAATAATTAAAAAAAAAAGGCAAAGGGTCGACTACGTTTCAGATCTGATGCAATAAGTGGTCCCTTTGCATCGCATGTAAAATACTTATATATGGAAAAACAAACCCATTAGATCTAAAATACCTAAAACGAAAATCCCTAATTCTAAAGTGATAGAGGGAGTTAAACCCTAGTGTGAAATTTTGCATTCACATCAGCAAAAAAAATAAGGGTTTAAGGTAACTATGATTTTTTTTAATTTTTCTTTTTATGAATATAGGGTTTTGAGTTAATCACCACACCCTTCAAATCCTGATTTTCATAATATTTCTGTTGTTCCATAATGTTTTTCCTCTTCACAGTGCTCTCCGGTATGTCTCTCTTCCAAATCTGTCTCCTGTAAATTTTTATAAAATAATGAAAATATTGAATACCTTCTTAATATTAATTTTTTTTATGAAAACAGGTTAGAGTGAATCATCATACCCTTCAAATTCTCATATTTTGAATAATATTGTGGCTCCAAAGTATTCTTCTCCTCCATATGTCTCTCTTGGAAGTTTTTCCGCTGCAAAATTTTGCAAAATAATGAATAGTGAATATAATATTAGTATTTAAATGACTTCACGAAATTTGATTCCCTCTCTTTTTTTAATTGTTTAAAAAAATCACGTTTTTTTTTTTTAATTTAGCATGATGGTGTGTTTATGTAAGACACACTCATGTGTCCATATTACATTATACATCGGTGTGTCCATATTAATTGACGCAACAAAAACATATAATTGTTTCTATTAAACAAAACTTGAAACACAGTGTGGTTGAGTTTTCAATGCACCGATACTTATTGTTAATATGTGCACCGGTGAATTTGTGATTTATAAGAACAAGAGGATGCTTCTAAAATTATTTCAATTTGTATTTGCACATAAAATAATACATTCATCTCAAACTATCCTTTAACATGAATTCACATGACATGAAATACTTCAATATACATTTTATGTTTTATGCCACCTTATTCTTAAAAAATGGTTTCAAAACTATATTCAAACTTATATTGTGGTATGGTCCTCGAAATTTATTTTAGATATGTAAAGGAAAATTTAATGCTAATTTTGCTGAAATGCATAGAGAAAACCTTATTATATGATCAAATGGAGAATTCTTCAAATTCCATCCCATTCCATATTTCTCAAAGTCCATCACAGAGTTCTCCCTTTCCATCTCCAGAAAGTTTGACTTATTTTATTTATGTTTCAATTATCTAATTGAATATTTTTTATCCATGTCAATATGAATAAAAATGTATCCAAATTTGTAGGATCCTGATTCAGAATTGAGTTCAGATGCAGAAAATATTCTAGTACTGGTTCAAAACCATTGGAAGGTCTTATCAGGAGAAACATACCCCTAGTAGTTGGTAGATGAAAATGCACAACCTCTTTACCCTTCTAATTGTGACATTCCATCTTCCATCCGTGGTCCTTAGGGAGTGATGGTAATGATTATTTTCTATAATGTAATTTGAACAAACAAATTATTACATTTTTTTTACTAATATCATTGATGTACTAATCTTCAATATTTTTTAAATTAGGATTCTTCAGATGATGAGAGAACTACCTACTATCTTTCGTTGCACCCCACAACAATGTCAACCTTAGAGAAGGATGCAATGAGAGCACAAGTCGGAGAGGAAGAGTACCAAGAATGGTTAAATCAACCACCTATTCAATTCCCACTACATCAGGACTCATCAATTAGAAATGACTACAACAATAGTAGTTCTTCAGAAGTTGGAAATGGAGACAATAAAAAATAAGTTGGCATGGATGATTATTTAGGAGATATGATTGCCATGGAGACAATGTTGTTAGATGCATTCCATGAAAATGAGCGAGGGGATGATTATCATATCAATGATACCATTTTCAAAAGCCTAAAATATGCTTCCACCACCCCTCTCTTTGGACCTAGTGCCCGGTCAAATTATTACCACCTTGGGACAACAATGTTACTATACAACATGAAAGCAAATTTTGACATGTCAAATGCATGTTTCTAGATAATATTGATGTAATTGACCAGCAAGTTCCATATATTAATTTTGAGAAATATTGTCACACTATCAACATTAGAAATGTTTTATTTTATAAACGTTAAATGACCTTATACATTTCTATTTCCCACTAACTGTAGGATATTCAAAGATAAGGTTCTTCCTAGTGATAATGTTTTCCTAGTAGCTGCGAAGAGGCAAAGCAGTTGTTGAAAATGTTGGGTGTTGAGTATATATCATATCATGTATGTTTGAATGATTGTACTCTTTATAGAGGAGAATATGTAGAAGAAGAGATATGTCCAAAATGTGGGCATGATAGGTACCATAAATAAAATAAAAAAGGTAAATCACATCACCCTCCTCATAAGATATTGAGTCACATGCCTAGAATCCCAAGGATTAAAAGGCTATTTCATTGCAAAGAATTAGCTATATTGTATGGATGGCATGCCTCGCATAGAAGTGATTTGGGAGTTATGTGAATCCCAACAAATTCAATATCCATGAAACATATAGAAAATACATGTCCAAAACAATTCAAGGATGAAGTACGAAGTTTACGAATCCGTATAGAAATAGATGGCGTGAACCCATATTCCCTCCAAAACACCAACTATTCTTTTTGTCCTATAGTAGTAATCAATAAAAATATATCCCCATGGTTGTACGTGAAGAATGAACATCTTATGTTGGCTCTTATAGTCCCCTGTAGAAGACAAGTGAAGAATATGGATTTCTACCTACAACCACTAGTAGACTAATTGAAGGAATTATGGGAAGGGATACATGTATAGAATGTATCAAGATCCATCGCAAGAGAGATGATTTGTACGTTGTATGGCATATTTTCTTACACCACACATGATTATATAGGATTAGGATTTTTCTCTGGTAATTAACATGTTTATTGATTTGTTTATATACGTAACAATATTTATTTACATATTTAATTCATTGTGATTGACATTCTATTCTTAAACGCTAATGTGTTAGGTATACAATAATTTCTAAAGTCTTGTAACTAACGACTATCATGGATGTAAATGTTGTGGAGCTTCTATGAAGGTTGCGTGGTCCAACCACTTATGAAATCCAGTGTACAAATCCTCAAAAGTAGTCCTCCTAGAAGAACACCCTTATATAAAAGAAACATCCGCTTTCAATGGTAAACCAGAGAGAACCCAAAGGCCTCCTTGTAATTATTCTAATCTTAAAGTTTTTGGTTGTGAATCCTATGCTCTAATTTTGAAACACCGGAATTATAAATTAGATCCAAAATAAAAAAGGCTTATTTTTGTTGGATATGTTGATGGTATTAAGGTGTACAGATTGTGGGATCTTACTACCCAAAAGATCACCATTAACATAGATGTAATATTTGATGAATCATCTTTCATCAAATCAGATGTAGATGTTCAAATGAAACATGTAGAAGTACCTAGGTATCAACAGATTCAGTTTGAAAATTGTTCAACTACAGATGAGAGTGAACATGAACAAGTTTTTGAATATTTTCATGAAGAGGTTCTTGTAGAGGAAAACATGGATGATGATGACAATCAACAGATTGTGGATGAACCACAAACTTCCCTAAGGAGGTCTACATGAGTTAGAGTTCCTCCAAGAAGGTGTGATGATTTTTTTTCATCAGTTTTTTTAAGTACTAATGATGATGAAAATTCATGCTATGAGGAAGTTGTGCATGATTCTAATAGTGAAAAATGGAAAGAAGTAATGAATGATGAAATGAATGCTTTAGCGAATAATGCTACATGGGACTGTAGAAATTTCGATACAAATTAATGCATTCCTGCGATTCTCCTGATCTAACAATTTCCGCCACTTGTTAAATACATAATTGCTTCTACTATTATTATTTCAGAAGAAATCAAACCACGATCACAACCACAATGCACAAAGTGAAATATCAATAACACACAACACAGAAGTTTTACCGAGAAAGCGTAAAACTAAAAACCCCACTATCATATATTATGTATATCATGAATCATGAAACAATCTCATACAAAACTCTAATCGAAGAGCTCTCAGTACAATAAAATTGTCTCACACTGTCATACACAAATCAACAAATACATGTGCCAATTTCCGTGTCCAGACAACCTGTCTCCTCTGCACAATCTATGCAATTCAAATTCTCACAATGAATTCCAATTATTACAAATTGCCTCATTTTCACCTGCTCATAAGCATATCCACTGCATGTGTGATCAAATCACAACTGATAGCCAACTGCCCCTTTCACTTGTTATATCAACTGGATCCCCAATGGATTTTCATGCATGTAGTTAACAGTGACGAATCTTTAGTTGCATGATAGTTAACTGATTAACTGAACTCTCACTAGTGCATGTTTAGTTACAACTAGTACAACTATTATTAACTCACTTAACTACACTTATGATTCTGTTACAAATCCAACTCACTCAATTATGAATGAAATAATAGATTAATATTTATTGTCTAATTTAATTAAGGGAAAAGTAAACTAACCACATGTTTCTTGTTCACTTTTCAACAGGGACTTGGTATAACTTCCAAGAGACAAGAAAACTATAGGTTGCAGGTGGGTCTACAAGATAAAGAAGGGTGTTGATGATAAGGTAGAAAGGTACAAAGCAAGGTTGGTTGAAAAAGGATATTCTCATAAACAAGGTATTGCATTTCATGAATTTTTTCACCAGTTGTTAAGATTGTTTGAATTCGAAGTGTGTTAGCATTGGTTGCATTACTTGATTTGGAGTTGGAGTAGGTAGATGTTAAGACTTTTTTTTTACATGGAGATTTGGATTAGGTGATTTACATGGAACAACCTGAAGGGTTCCTTCAGAATCACAACAAGAAATTTGTTTGCAGTCTCAAGAAATCATTGTATGGTCTGAGGCAGTTGCCCAGACAGTGGTACAAGAAATTTGACTCTTTCATGATGAGCTAGAATTATAAAAGGAGTGAGTATGATCATTGTGTTTACTTTAAGAAATTGAATAGTGAAATATTCATTATCTTAGTATTGTATGTTGAAGATATTCTTTTAGAAAGCAAAATCATAACTATTATCAACTGGTTAAAGGCTCAAATGACTAGCACGTTCGATATGAAATATCTAGGAGTAGAAAAGCATATTTTGGGCATGGAGATATTCAGAGACATGAGGAATGGTAAGCCTTGGTTGTCACAAAATAAGTATGTCGGGAAAATACTTTTGAGATTTGGTATGAACAGTGTGAAACCCGTTTTTGTACCTTTAGCGTCCCATTTTAAGGCTTCTTTGATTTTATGTCCTAGTACAAAAGAAGAAAAGGAACATATGTCTCGAATACCATATGCTAATACAGTAGGAAGTTTAATGTATGCAATGGTTATTACAAGACCAAACATTTCACATGCAGTTGAGGTTATCAGCAGATATATGGCAAATCTAGGTAAAGAGAACTGGGAAGCAGTGAAATGGGTGCTTCGGTATCTGAGGGGCACAAGTGAATACTGTATCACCTATAACAGTGATTGTGAGTTAGTTTGTGGATATGATGATTCTTATTTTGTAGGTGATTTTGACAAGATGAGGTCAACTTTAGCATATGTCTTTACTCTTTTAGTTGGAGCTATTAATTGAGTGTCAAATATACATATCATTTTTGCTTTATCCACTATAGAAGAAAAATACATAGCTACTTCACATGCTTGCAAAGAGGCGGTTTGGTTAAAAGGTTTGTTTGGTGAGTTTCAAAGGATGCAGGACAAAGTAAAGCTACTTTGTGATAGTCAAAGTGCTATTCACTTGGCCCAGAATCCATCCTACCACAGTAAAACTAAACATATTCCTATTAAGTACCATTTTTTAAGATAGGTCATCGATGAAGGTCAAGTTTCTCTTGAAAAAGTTCACACAAAAGAGAAATGCACAGACATGTTCACAAAACCAGTACTTTTAGAGAAGCTACGATGGTTATTGACTCTCTTGGCTTACAGAAAATATGATGAACAAAAGAAGGAACAAAGTATTAGGTCAATTGTTGTCAAGGTGGAGATTTTTGGAATTTGGTGACAAAAAATTCCTCTGAGAATGGATTTTGGATCCTATTATTCAGCGTTGGTTGTAACTAATTAGACCAAGTTAGAACATGGATAAGAGTGCATTTAGTAAGCAGTTTCTTATGTAATTGTGTATGAAATGCTATAAATCCATGTATGCCCATAGAGGCAATAAAGAGATGAGTTGAATGAGCACGTTAGAAAAGATTGAGACCCTGCAAGGCTGCTTTAACATTCATGCTATGAACAATAAGAGAATCGATGCCTCTTCTTTGTGTACGTAACCCAAATTTGGGTGAACCACGTCAATCTCCGTGCTTTATGCCTATCATATGTTTGATCTGTTGATGTATCTTTCCGCTGCATATTAGTTTTTTTTTTGGTGGCTTAGAGGGACAACAACAAACATGCCAATATGATAGTCGCAGTCGAAAGAAATGTAAATATGACACTATAAAAGATAAAATGTTAATATCGAAGTAAAGGTTTAAGATCAAGTAAGTTTCCTAATCCCCTAAGAGTGACAATCAGATGACCACACAATAATTTTTTAATATGATTAAGTAATGTAAGAAATTAAAAAGGTTAACAGATGCCTTTAAAAATTCTAGGAAGTTATTAACATTAAGTTTCATTCATTCATGGGGAAGGACAACCAATAATAATCCAATATATTCAATTGCTAGCCATAAGATTATAATTCATAATTAAAAGATTATTAAATGTGCCAATTTCCAATAGGTGTACCCCTTTCTTTCCGGGTAATAAGTATTCATTTCTGTACAATAATTTTTAATATTCACTTCTGTATAATAATGTCTAATATTAAAGTGTTGTATGAGTTGGTTAATACATAGCTTTGATGAATTGTTTTAACTTTCAAAGTCACAGGTTACAATGTTAGAAAAGACTATAAATGACAAATGACATGTGTCGTGGCATTGGCAGAGGATATAGTAAACTTTGCCTCCTGGATGGAAAGAATTCCAAAATACGTATTTTGATGGATCGAGGCAGATAGTCGTCTTGAAGTGGCACAGTATAGATGTCTCCACCAAACCCATTCTGAGTCCTCACTTCTTCACAACCTTCCACAGATTAAAACAATAAACATACTCTACACATAAATGCACTGAAACTTGAAACTTATTTAGACTTGAAGGAATGAGAAAATACCATATTTACTTGAATTCTTTATTATATTAAAAAGCTCATTATATAAGTTAATATAGAAATTTAAGATAACATTTATAAAATTCAATTTTACAATACATAGAATAATATTATATTTATATTAAATATTATTTTATAATAATATTATCACTTTGTATAAAATATTATTTTAAAGTAATATTATCACATTATATTAAATATTCTTTTAAAACAAAATAAAAAATATTATTTTACAACCGCTGTAATATTTGTTTGACTTAATATTTTATCTTCTTAAAAATATATAAAAATTATTAAATATATTTTATATTAAATATTATTTTAAATAATATTATCACTTTGTATAAAATATTATTTTAAAGTAATATTATCACATTATATTAAATATTATTTTAAAACAAAAGAAAAAATATTATTTTACAGCAGCTCTAATATTTGTTTGACTTAATATTTTATCTTCTTAAAAATATATAGAAATTATCAAATCGAGTCTATATTTTACTTCAAGATTTTATCATTGTAAAGGAAACCAACATTCACTCATTGATATCCATTAGATATTCAAATGTCATTATAGATAACCATGTAGAAGAACAAACTCACCTTGATCATTAATCCAATCAAACCAGGATGTTCTCAATCTGTTGATCATTAATCCAATCAAACCAGTATGTTCTCAATTTGAATAGGATCTCATTTTTTGAGGTTTGAGAAAATTCAACCCATAAGGTGATTTATTAGTTAATGAAAACTAAAAAATATTAGAAAAAAATGAAGAACTTATTTATCATATAATTCCTTAATAAACTATGGTTTATCAAGTTAAGCCACTTTTTATAATAATTTGGTAAAACATATTTTATTATGTCTCATATAAGTTTTCAAAATATTCAAAAGAACATAAACCCACCTCCTTCATAGGTGAGAATTAAACTTGGTCTTACTAATTAAAATTTTAAATTCTTCACTATAACTTTTTAGGAGAGAAATTAATTTTTTCACTATGGCTTCTTAGGTGGGACTATGTGTATCCAATGCAAAAGCTCGTCTTTATCCTCTGTAACTTTTAAGTTTGATGAGAAAGAACTCAATATTATTTTTGGAATACAACAATGACTAATCTCCTAATTCATGACACAAGATTCTGTAAATTGAAAGATGACATGAAAATTGAATAGCAAAATCCTCTCCCCTCCAATTTTGGTAAATTTTGATAAGAAGATACCTACAATTATCATGTATTTACTATATATTTATCTAGTTTCTAATGTTTTTCAAAGTATTTAGAATCTTATATATCTTTTCGAAAAATTTTATTATTAAAATATTTCAATAAGCTCTAATATTTATAATATTCAAAAACCTTTATTCAAAGTATTTAGAATCTTATATATCTTTTTGAAAAAGTTTATTATTAAAATATTTCAATGAGCTCTAATATTTATAGATATTCAAAAACCTTTATATGTGAAAAACAAATTTCATATACTTTATTATAACACTTTTAATATAATATTTTTGTATACTAACATAACCACATAATTGTGTGGTCAATAAACTTGGATAAACATTAAATTATATATATGTAACATAATCCTAATCCTAGAATAAAAGTTAATCTTAACCTAATCTAAACCCTTAGCATAATTTAGCAATTAAGATTATAAATGAGTGCCCAAAGTTGGATCCTATTAGGTAGCTCGAAAAGGAATTCCTTGAAGATCCTAAAGCTCAGCTAAAACCCTAATCTCATCCGTGGTGATGAGAAAGGAACCGTAATCTACTAGGTGGTGATAAGAAAGGACACTTCAGATAAACAAGAAAAACTAATTTATTATATATTTAGAGGATATTTGATAATGACAAATTTAAAATAGATAAAATAGATATAGAAGACATACCATAGATGGGATCTTGCATTTATTGAGATTTTAGCTGATAATGTATGATAATCTTTTTGAATAGTAGGTGTTAATAGAAGTTGTGAGGATCAAAATCCCACCAGGAGTCCATGGAAGTTTCATGAGGATATTAGTAAGCAAACTTCATAACAATAATAAATTTAAGAAAATTAACGTTTGATCCATTTCTCCATAACAGTCCTTCATCTTTTTTGGAATTCTCAATTAAATTAAATTAAATTCGTATGTTATTTTTATGTTTGGAATATAAATCTAGAATTCAATTCCCAAGCTAATATCTAGACCTATGACAATAGCTTCCATATTCCAAGATATTTCATCTCAACTCCAATTCTAGAAATCAGAGGCTAATCACTGAACCTACACCAAAATCGAAAAGGATTCATAGCTTTCATATTGCAAAAGTTTTCATGTCAGTAACTTGATTTCTCTTCTAATTGTGATTCTTCTTTAAAAAAAAAAAAACTCTAATCTGATGATAACCATTTTCATTTTTCAATAAAAAGCACCACAAATCATGCACACAGTAAAACACAAACAACACAAAATAAAAAAACAAAATTATATACAAACACATTGAGCAGACTTACAAACAAACAAGCCAATCAAAACAATAAAATCACATTTCCACTCTTCAAGCCAAATACAATATTAAGAAAAACAACCAAAGAACTGGATTATGAAAACGGAGCCGAGCTGCAACATAAACAAGGAGTGTGCCAGCCGGTGATGGCAAGCTACACGCCATTAAAAAAACCAAATGAAAAGCCTGACCTAATAGGTGGAAATGAAGCTTTAAAAAAGCAAATGAATTTATGCCCATTTCCAATAGATATACCCTCTCCTCTCAATAATTATATATATATAATTTAAAAAATATAAACAAATTTTGTATCTTTATTATAACACTTTTAATATAATGTTTTCCCATATATAATATAAAAAATACAAAATAATTATAATATATAGTATATATCTCAATTTCATAATATTTATAATCATAATAATTTTTTTATAAAAGTTAATTAAACATAATATTATTATATATTACAGATAAATAAATAAAATCTGCATTATAATTAAAATTAAGATAAATATTATCAATTATATTTTTAACCAGTTTAATTAAAACAAGGTGATTATAAATATATAATATATATAATATTTATAATGTTTTCCCATATATAATATAAAAAATACAAAATAAAATTGTTATAATCATAATAATTTTGTTATAAAAGTTAATCAAAAATATTATTATTATATATTACAGATAAATAAATAAAATCTGCATTATAATTAAAATTAAGATAAATACTATCAATTATATTTTTAACCAGTTTAATTAAAACAAGGTGAAAATGAAAACTGATTAAATTATAAAGAAATAAGTCAACTAATTCCTTATCAAATTCTATAAATTCTATCAATTTATTTAAATTCCATGTATGTCCATAAATATAGTTCATTATCATCAATTATATTTATCAAATTTTGTAAATTCCATATATGTCCGTAAATATGGTTCATTATCATCAATTATATTGATTAGGCAATATGCTCACCTGTATGAACTTTGGGAGACGGGGCAGAAGAAGATCCTGGAACTCTTCAACTAGAAACAACGCTCCTGATATTGCCTCGCTTGGATTGTCCGTGCCTAACATTTTCACAATGTGCTCTCGATAAAGATTGAAAAAATTATCCAGCTGCTGCTCCAAAGTTCGAACATTCTGCAAGAATTAAAGGACAGATTTTGTAGTAATGAAATGTCTATACCATTCTATATATCTACATCTTTACTACTTTATAGCATCACATGTACTAACAAGATTGAGTGAGGAAATATGAACCGGCAGAAGCAAAGCTGGCGCCTGCCAGAATCCGGGGTCCTTGGAATTCAGGATCCAAATATGCGGGCACTATATCAGGCAGGCCTGCTAATCCTGCTGTATAGAGTTGGAAAAATAAAAGATGAACAATATTTCCAAAGCATAATAAGAATACTAGAATTGGAAAAGTTATACATAAACATTAATATCAAAGAAAAAGAACAATAACCGTACTGGAATTGTGTTTGTTTTCCAGAAAACTTCACCGGATCAATAAGAAGCACTCATAAAACACCCCTACTATTAGTTTCTAAATCGAGCTTTGTAAACCCAGTCATGATATATCTCCATTGTACATTAATATGGAAAGTAAAAAGAAGGACGTAGTTGACGATCGCCAACAGCCAGTGTAATTCTCTGAGCATCTCTGAGCAATTCAGACAAAGTATTAGCTATGGAGTGGCGTCTCAAAGTTTGTATTGTAACATATCTGAATATTTTCTTAGCATTGTCTGAACCAAAGTTAACGTATGGGAAGTCTAAGGCCACCAAGCCTTTGGTGACAGCTGTGTACATATTTGGAGATTCTACTGTAGATCCTGGTAATAACAATGGACTTGAAACGATTGCGAAGGCCAGCTTTCCTCCATATGGAAGAGATTTCATGGGCAGAAAACCCAGTGGTCGATTTACGAATGGAAAATTAGTAACAGATATCATTTGTACTTGCTACTGCGCCCTTCTTTTTACTTTCCATATTAATGTACAACGAAGATATTCGGATATGTTACAATACAGACTTTATCACGCCCCTCCGTTGTTAATACTTTGTCTGAATTGCTCAGAGATGTTCAGAGAATTACACTGGCTGTTGTCGATCGCCAACTGCGTCTTTCTTTTTACTTTCCATATTAATGTACAATGGAGATATATGATGCCTGGCTTTGCATAGCTCGATTTAGAAACTGATAGTAGGGGTCTTTTATAAGTGCTTCTTATTCATCCGGTGCAGTTTTCTTGAAAATAAACAGATATCAATTGTAGTCTGTACTGCGCCTGATGGGAAATGTTTACATCATGCTGTTGGCGATCGCAACGGGTTACTTGCCTATGTGACTTAATCAATCAGCGTTATCCAGGCTGCCTCTATTTACAACCCCCATCTGGACGTGGCCACGAATAATTCGATTTTCCCTTTCATGTATTAAAATGCCGTCCATATTGACAGTGCTGCCAGTCGGGACTTTGTTGAAGAAATATCAGAAACTGATATTTAAAAAAAAAAAAAAAGAGTGTTGAAGTTTTTAAATATAGCAAAATTAGCACAGCAGCTAAATTGCTGTTGGTTAAGGCTGAAAGCTTGATAAGATGAAACGAATCTTTAAAAGAATATATTAAATTTTATTGTTGATTAACAAATAAATGGTTGGGCTTCATTTATCTGGTTTTAATATTTTAATTTATGTTAATGCAATCTTAGCTATCAAAGTAATTTTTAAATATGATTAGGTAAATGTAAAAAGGTAAACACATAAACCGATGTCTTTAGAATAGCTAGAAAATTAATGATTGAAATCACAGCCATTCATAGAAAACTTATTAAGCACTAAACTCCTATTAAATCTGCCCATTGTCAATAGGTGTATGCCTTTCAGCATAATAAATATAAGCTTAATTAAGTTATTTAGTAACAAACTAATTCAATAACTGTAAAATTTTTATAATTATTTTTATTAAATTTTACTATAACAATTATAAATTTTTGATATAAATAATTTAAATTAAAATATTTTTATCTTTTTTAATATGCTAAAACTTATTATAAGTCATTGTTTAAGTTATTATAAGTCATTGTTTATTGTTAGTGAAAATAATCATTATTGATTGTTATTTGTTCATGTAAGTTGCTTTATCACTTCTTTAAAAAAGTGATTGGTTAAACTTTTACACCTATCAAATGCATTTAAGGTTGGTATTGTTAACCTATATTTTTAGGTTCAAGGAAAACTATCTCCTAACTAGTTAAAAGCAGTTTTTTAAGTTTTACTACAATTTTAATCTAAATAGTATAGCAAGAAAGTTAATATCCTTTACTATATTTTTAAAGTTATAATGATGATTAAAAAACATTAAAAAATATTCTAAAATCACTAAAACTTATCTGAATTAAAAAATTAGATAATGAGAAATTTGTTTTGAAATTAAATTATAATTTGAATATATCCAAGAATTACCATATATTTTCAAATAACATTTAACCTAAAAATTACATACATAAAATTGAATACTATTCACTAAACATAACTAATTTATAATAACAATATATGAAAATAAAGGGCGGGATTTTCTACAATAAGCTGCTTAATATGGATCTCTGTTATTGGCGATCCGGTATAGTACATAGGTAGAAACATGGCGTTATCCTCTATAAAGCTTTCATAAATGATGAGCAAACATCACATCGCTAACTAAGCTTTCGTAAATGATGAACTTAACTCTGAACATGACAATGAACTAAACTTTCATAAATGACGTCTACTTCGTCGACGGTGAGTTAAGCTTGAAAAGGACACGGGAACTTCAAAACCGGACGAGTTTTCTGCAACTTGTTCCTTTGTTTGACATACGCAATAACATGACGTGGAGTGCTCCATGTACGCATGTTATATGTGGTAAGGCAACGTAGTTTAAAGCCTCTAAAGGGTCTGCAACTCACACAATACATTGCACTAGAAAATACAAGGGCAAGTAGTCACTTTCAGAATCTAACCCAATTCAAAAATAAATGGTTTGACAATTTGCAAACAGTAGTTATATTTTGAAATAAATCTTCCATTCTGAAATAAATCTTCGAATCTTTTTTGTAAATTTAATGCAAAGAGGAAACGTAGTAAGCGAAATAAGATGTCTTCCCAATGCATGCCCATTATAATTTTATAAAATTTTGTCTTCCAGTTTTTGATAGAAGGATTGGTTATACTAGGAATAGATTGTTTATTCAAGTCATTCAAATACATACAAGCAGCAAAGTAATTGAATTTGCTGCTCAATGGTTTGTTAGATCAAATACTTAAGTGAGGTGAAAATTTGTAAATTAAGTTTGAGTTAAAAAAATAAATGTAATTTAAATTTTTAATATAAATTAATAATATTAAAAACTATTAAAAAAGATGTTTAGGAATATTATTCTTTTTAAAAAATTATTAAGACTAATAAATCTACATAAAAATAAGACATATTTTTTTTAAATTCAAATATTAATTTTATTACAATATAAGAATGTAAATTTAGAAACTAATACCTATTATTAGCAGTCCATAATTTGATGACTTCATAATAATATGTCTTTTGACTATAAATTTTAGCATCATCTTTATTGTTGGAACTATAGTATTAAAAACATTATTTTTTATATAATAAAAAAAACCATATATGTCATCATCTCATTGGAGAATAGATTCGAAATCTTATTTCCATCTTATGCATTGCTCGAAGGTGGATTAATGATTGTATTAGTTTGAATGTTTTTCTTAGCATTTTCTACTAGCTTGATTTATCTTAAGTTTCATTAATTATAAATATTATTGTGTTTGTCGTTGTGGTATCCACCTGCTATGGTTGCATTGTGGGCCATGGAGGCCACCTAGGGGAATGCCCACCTAGGGTGCACAAGTCAATCACCTAGGTGCGACACTTCTTCACCTTTTGATGAGTAATTAAATATATGTAAAATAAATGGTTCCCTTGGTATATAAGGTGAACCGGGACTAAAATAGAACATTCTTACCTTTTCTTCTGAAGCTATGTGTCTTGGTTGTTTTCATTTCTGAGTTTGCATTTTACATTCACGTCAATTTCATTTTTAGGTTTTCTGAACAATAACCAGTGTGCCTTCCTTCATGGCTGCCTCCTGGTGACTCTGTTGTCCATGCTTCCACCTCTGAGAGAAATCTTATCTCGTTATCTAGCCACTCTCTCAAGGAGAAAATCATTTCCTTCGAGTTTTCTGAGGCAGAAGGGAGAGCGCACAAACTGGGGGTTGTGCCCTTGCTAGTTTCTTTTTTGTGGGAATGAAGTGAGTGCGCCCTCTTCCATGGCTGCACTGGGCTTCTCCCACTAATCCTTGGAGGTCACTCTGAGATTTCCAACACCTCTTGGCCACTCTCCAGTCACCTCGGTCTGGATCCCCATTTGCTTGGTCACCCAAACTAATGGTGCGCCCCTGTTCATATTTGTGCCCCCGAGGAGAGTTTTTGGTCAGAATCCGAGCTATGGCTTGCGTGGTCACCTTCTCCTGTATATTGCCTTCTTGGGAAGATCAATTGGTATCAGAGCCTCAAGATCCATGGAAAATATTTCGATCTTGAAGATTGAACCAAAATTGTTTTTGGGGTTTTCATGAAATAATCTAGAGTTTACCCATTCCAGGGTTTCCATTTTATGCAAGAAGATCCACAGATCTCATAATCCCCAAGGACGGCCACATCTCCATTGACACAGAGAGGAGCTCCACAGATCTAAAACAATACAGATCTCTCCCTCTAGACCAATTCAAGCTCTATTGCCTCAGGGTTTTCATTCCTCTGTTCTCAAAACAGACTCCTTTGTTCAGCATTGCAACCTAGGGGCGCCTTTTCTCTTCAACTAGCCTCACAATGCCTCCATGCAAAGATCCTTTGGCAGTCGACTCAGATTCCAACACATCAAATCTTGTCCAAGATCTTGCCTCCGTCCTCAATGAGCTACTCAGAATGCAACAACAAAACAATCCAGAACCATTCTAGTTGGACACTTGAATCCAACTACCCAAGTTTGTTGGGCAAACAAATGGTGAAATGGTGGATTCTTGGATCTGTAGCCTATCCACCTATTTAAATACATGTCCAGGCCTTACCGAGGTAAGAAAACTCCAGATTGTCGCCTTGCAATTAGAAGGACTGACACAAACTTGGTGGGATACAGAGAAAGAGAAGACCACATTTGTGATAGAGATTGGGGATGCTCCAAAATCCTCTACTTCGCAACCCATCAAAACTTGGGATCGACTTTCCGAAGCTTTGTGAAATTGCTTCTACCCAGCTGGGTATGTGCAATCCCTATAGATCAAATGGAACAAACTTCGACAACTCCCTTCACAAGGAGTTCAGGGCTACATAGACTTCTTATGCAAGATGCGCCTCTTACTTCATGTTCCAGATCCGTAAGAGGTACTTATATTAAAAAAAATTGTTGGATTATTAATTCAATTCTGTCGAGAAGTAGATATGTTTGAAAATCCAACTTTAGATAAAACATTTCAGAGATCTTTGGCTATAGAAAGGAAAGTCGCTCCTATAGGTTGTATTCCTCAGTCCCTCCCTTACACCAACCCCCCCTGCCTCTCAACCATCCATATTCCATCCGTCAGCCTTCTTTCCAAATCCTCGGACTCAAAACCCCACACTGAATACAACTACAAGGACACCCTAGTGCTCATTCCACAAAACTACTTCACATAATTCATCAGATTGTCGACTCCTCCAAAATATAAAAACCAACAAAACTCTACTCACTGATCTCATTCTTCCTTCCCAAGTAGAATATATTGAAGAAGTTCCTCTGTACAATCCCACAGAAGTAGATCCCTCATTGATTCTAATGACCCAGGAATATTCGAACGCATCCACCCAACCCCTCTTCACCCATAACTGCCAAATACAAAACACCTTGGCTTTGCTGATTATGGACAATGGAAGAAAGATAAATTTGGTGTCTCAATCCCTTGTCAACTACCTTAATATTGTCACCACTCCACATTTGAAACCCTATCAACTAGGATGGGTCCAAAAGGATGGCCCTCGCCTCCTAGTTTTTAAGCGTTGTCTCATCACTTTCGCCATAGGCCAATTCAAAGATATTGTCCTCTGTGATGTCTCCCCCTTGGATTGTGTAGATTTTTTGCTCAGTATCCAATACCAAACCCAAAGAAATGTTATCTATCTAGCCATATCCCTCCAGTACAAAATTACCAAAGAAGGCCACACTTGTATCTTAACTGGAGCAAAACCCAAACCCCCTTCTACAAAAGAACAAATCCCACATGTACACTTAAACTAATGTGTCTCTCTATGTTTGGTGCATCCAATAACACCAAACAATACAATGCACCCTGTTTGTGAAACTATGACTCCCCTCCTCCATGAGTTCGCATAAGTATTTCAACCTCCAGAGGGACTTCCCCCCTCCTGCCACATTGACCATTCCATTCATCTCATCCCCGGATCTGCCTTACCTAACGCCCCTACTTACTAGTTGGCCCCAACAGAAATAGAGGAAATGGAAAGACAACTGACCGACCTCATCAACTCTGGCCACAACCAACCTTCATTTTCTCCCTGTGCTTCTACTTCCTTTCTCATCCCTAAATGAGATACCTCATAAATGTGCCTTGTCACTGATTACCGAACCTTGAACAAAGCCACAATAAAAAACTGTTACCCCCTTCCCTGGATTGAGGAAATACTCGACACCCTCCAAGGAGCTAAGTGGTTTACTAAATTGGATTTGACACCCGGCTACCATCAAGTCCGAATGAACCTAGATGATATTTGGAAAACAACGTTCAAGACCAAATTTGGTCTTTTTGAGTGGAAAGTCATGCCTTTTGGTCTCACCAACACCCTAGCCACTTTCATGAGGCTCATCAATGACATCGTCAAATCACATTTGGGTCGATTTGTGGTCATCTACTTAGATGAAATTCTCATCTTCGGTTGGACATGAGACACTCACATGCAACATGTCCGACAAGTTCTCCAAATTCTCCAATAACACAAGTTGCAAGTCAAAGAGAATAAATCATATTTTGGTCAGTCTTCAGTCCCCTATCTCGGATTTTTGGTCAACTTAGAGGTTATTCAACTAGATCCAACTCGCATCCAAGCATTGAAACAATGACGTCTACCTTCTTCAGCTAAGGATTTGAAAAAAAAATTGGGTGACATAAATTTCTATCGTAAGTTCATTCCCTCTTTTTCAAATCTTGATCGACTTTTGCATCAACTCTCAACTACTTCTTCTACATTCATCTGGACCAAAGAAGATACTACTCACTTTGCTCAGCTCAAAGATGCCCTCTTCTCATCCCCTATTTTACATATTCTAGACCTCTCCCAACCCTTTGAGATTGAGTCTGACGCCTCACAATATGCTATTGGTACCATACTTAAACAGGGAGGACACCCCATTGCTTACCACTCTGAAACCCTATCCGAGGAAAAGAAAAATTATAGTACCTATGACAAGGAATTTTACAGTCTGGTGCAAGAATTCAAACAATCGACGCATTATTTGTTGGGTAAAGAAACCATTCTGCATATCGACCACCACCCTTTGATTTTCATCAATTCTCAATCGAAGATTCAGGAACAAAGGAACCTTAAATGGGCCTCCTACATTCAATAATTTCCCTTAGTCATCAGATACAAGAAAGGCACTTCTAATAAAATGGTTGATTTGCTAAGTCGACTTCCCAGTCCAGTTCTTTCCATTATAGAAGTATGTTGTGCTACTTATGACACATGGAAATATCAATATGCTACTGACACCAACTTTCGAGAGATTTGGGAAGCTTTGCAAAGCCCCACAATGATCAATCATACCCCCTTCCTAGACTACATTGTTCAGGATGGGTGGCTATATAAGTTGAATTTGATATGCGTTCCACACTCAGAAGACCACCTCTTTCTCATTAGGGAAGCACATGCTTCAGCCTATGAGGGGCACTTCAGGACCACAAAGACCACCCAACATCTGCAACACCATTTTCATTGGCCTTCCACACATCCTCAAGTTGAAAAATTTATCATAGCTTGTGCCTTATGATCACAATCCAAGCCATCCAACCAAAAGCATGGGTTGTATCAACCACTCTATCTTCCTTCCTAGCCTTGGGAGTCAATCTCAATGGAATTCCTAACTGGACTTCCAACAACCCAAAAGAAACATGATGCAATCTGGGTAGTGGTATGCCGCTTCAGTAAAATGGCGCTTTTTATCCCATGCACAAAGACTACTACAACAACGTAAATAGTGGAACTCTATTTCCATCATGTCTGGCTCCATTTTGGACTCCCAAGCAGTATCATCTCAGACAAATATTCTCACTTCCTCAGTACATTTTGGAAGACCATATGGGTGTTATTGGGGTTCCACCTCAAGTTTTCTACTGCATTCCATCCTCAAATGGATGGCCAAATAGAGGTTGTCAACAGAGTCTTGGTGCATGCTCTCTGAACTCACTTTGGGCGAAGCAAGCAATGGGACAATTACTTACACATTCTCCAACATAGCTACAACAAGGAAACACATTCGTCTATAGGTTTTTCACCTTTTGAAGTCTACTTGGTCTTCCAACTAGCATCTCCAACCGAGCTTCCACTCACTTGGGCTCCTCAAGGTACCTTCCATCAACAGCAGGAACAACTGTTAGCTCAGCGATTTCTCCAACAAATTGCACAATGCCACAGTGCAGTCACATCAGCACTCAAAGCAACCCAAGATCATGCCAAGCCACACCATGAAAAACAAAGAAAATTCATGGCCTTTCAAGTAGGGGATCAAGTCTGGTTACACTTGGATAAGAAGCACTTTAAAGACCACCATCACAATCTTCTGCCAATCAGATATGGTCCGTATAAAATACTCGACAAGATTGGAGAAACTGCATATAGGTTGGATCTGCCACCACAACTGGGAAACAACAATGTAATTAATGTAAATCACTTAAAGTTGTTTGAGCCTTCCCTCTTGGAAGAACCAGTCACCATCACTCATCTAGTGGACAACATTCTTGATTTCCAACTCCCATTGGCCAAAGACACTATACTGGACACTCAAAGTTTCTCTACACGACACTAGACTTACACTTCATATCTAGTAGCACGCCACGACCAAACTCTAGCTCAGGAAAAGTGGATCACAAATGATGTATTGCACAACAAGTTTTCACATCTTCTCATGGAAGCCGAGATGCTTCCAGATCTAAACCAAGGGGAATTCGACCAAGGAGGCCACCTAGGGGAACCCCACCTAGGGCGCACAAGTCAATCACTTAGACTCAACACTTCTTCACCTTTGATGAGTAATTAAATATATGTAAAATAAATGGTTCCCTTGGTATATAAGGTGAAATGGGACTAAAATAAAGCATCCTTACCTTTTCTTATGAATCTATGTGTCTTGGTTGTTTACTTTTCTGATTTTTTTTTTTACATTCACGACAATTTCGTTTTTAGGTTTTCTGAAGAATAACTAATGTGCCTTCCTTCATGGCTGCCTCCTAGTGACTCCGTTTTCCATGCTTCCACCTCTAAGAGCAAGCTTATCGCATTACATAGCCACTCTCCCAGGGAGAAAATCATTTCCTTCGAGTTTTCTGAGGCAGAAAGGAGGGCACACCAACTGGGGTTTGCGCCCTTGCTGGTTTCTTTTTTGTGAGAATGAAGTGAGTGCGCCCTCTTCCATGGTTGCAATGGGATTCTCCCACTAATCTCCGGAGGTCACTCTGAGATCTCCAACACCTCTTGGCCACTCTCGGGTCACCCCATTCTGGATCACCATTTTCTTGGTCACCCAAACTAATGGTGCGCCCCTGTTCAGATTTGCACCCCTGAGGAGAGTTTTTGTTTAGAAGTTGAGCTATGGCTTGTGTGGTCACCCTCTCCTATAGATCGCCTTCTTGGGAAGATCACACTGTCCAGCTACAGTTTGGATGTAGGATTCCTTGGCACGTGCTATGGCTTCTCCATTGAGTTATAATTTGCATGGATGATCCATCGAGTTATTAAAGCAAAAGGAGGAACCAAGAAATGAAATCATGGAAGCATGACATCTGCAACTGGAAGTCTTTTCCACCGAGACAATGATATTTTCCCACCCTTAGCGACCTACTGGTAAATTTTAGGCAGAAAGCTCGACAACTGTAAAAAAACAAATAAATGGGTATAAAACCCTTCTTGGATATAACCTAGTCTACAAGAATCTTTCTACTACAATTACTTGGATGCTAAATTTTGCATTAAAAATGGGATTTTTAGTAATATTTTATGTTATGATTGGCACAGGTGGGACAATTTTCTTATTCAAACTGTACAAAAAAGGCCTTCTCGATATTTTTTTTTAACTAGACACAGAACATCGTAAAACCATGGCCTAACCTTTAATGAATAGACTTGTAGGTCAAAAATACTACCAATGTTCCTCTTAATCCTCTTACCATCTGCACAATGCGCAGTGGAAATTCATTACAACGAACTCTATATTTTCTTTCTTAATTATTTATTTCAATACTTTAAATCAAAATTTTAGTTATAGCTAACTTACTTATCCTTTATATTTCTTGACTTTTATTTTGATATTTTTAAATATAATCATACACCTAATTATAATTTCATCTTAATTTATGTTTTGTATATGATTCAATAATGCACTTAAAAATTAATATCTATATTTTATAAAAATACATGTTTAATGTAAATGATTATTTATTTTAATATTTTTAAATATAGAATTTAAAAAAACTTTGTTTTGTTTACTTCAATTTTTTAAATAAGATATTTAACATCTCTAATAATTTTATGTAATTAAATTGTACAATATTAATATTTAATATTAATAATTTAATATTTGTAAATAATGTTTCTAGATAATGTTAGATAGTTGATAGGGATCACCATCTGTGAACATCGCAATCTTGAGCCTGCCAGCCTAGGAGTCTGCCTCTCAATTTCTATATCATGGAACTCTAGGTGCTATTTGGAGCACACAGAAAAATAGAAGCGGAAATTTGATTCCGCTAGTCCAGGAACCCCATGATCCAAAAAGTGGCTAAGTATGGAATGATGAAGTTGTACATACTTTATAAAATCCCATCTCCATAATTTATAAAAGTACATATTTAATGTGTATAATTATTTATTTCAATATTTTAGATCTAAAATTTAGTAATATCTAAGGTACTTATCGTTTAGATTTCTTGATTTTTATTTTAATATTTTTAAATATAATCATAAACCTAATTATAATTTCAACTTAATTTATGTTTTTGTATATGATTCAATAAAGCATTTAAAAATTAATATCTATATTTTATAAAAATACATGTTTAAATGTTTTAATTTATTTCAATGTTTTAAATCTTAAATTTAGTAATATCTAACATGCTTTTATCCTTTAGATTTCTTGACTTTTATTTTAATATTTTTAAAGATAATCATATACTTAATTACAATTTCATCTGAATTTATGTGTTTTATATGATTCAATATTGCACTTAAAAATTAATATCTATATTTTATAAAAATACATGTTTAATGTAAATGATTATTTATTTTAATATTTTTAAATATAGAATTTTAAAAATCTTTGTTTTGTTTACTTATTTGTTTTTTAAATAAGAGATTTAACCTCATTTAATAATTGTATGTAATTAAATTGTACAATATTAATAATTTAATATTTGGAAATAATGGTTTTAGATAATGTTAGATGGTTGATAGGGATCACCATCCGTCAACAATCACAATCTAGAGCCTAACAACCCGGAAGTCTACCTGTCAATTTGTATATTGCAGAACTCAAGGTGTTGTTTGGAGGAAACAGAACAATAGAAGCGCAATTTTGAGCCCACCAACCCAGGAACCCGCGATCCAAAAAGTGCCCAAGTATGAGTATGGAATGAAGAAGCTGTACATACTTTATAAAATCTCATGTCCATACTTTATAAAAGTACATAATTAATGTGTATAATTATTTATTTCAATATTATAAATCTAAAAGTTAGTAATATATAATGTACTTATCCTTTAGATTTCGAGACTTTTATTTTAATATTTTAAATTTAATCATAAACCTAATTATAATTTCATATTAATTTATGTTTTATATACGATTCAATAATGCACTTAAAAATTAATATCTATATTTTATAAAAATACATGTATAATGTAAATGGTTATTTATTTTAATATTTTAAAATATAAAATTTAAAAAATTTTTTTTTTTTTTTTACTTCAAATTTTATTAAATAAGAGATTTAACATCCTTTAATGATTTTATGTAATTACCCCAGATGGGGTGACACACAACACACAAGAGCCATGTCGCACCCGACTAGGCCAAGACATAAATATGGAAGGTTGGCTCCCATCCCCTCTCCATTAAGTATGCGATACCACCTTAACTGCCAGCCAAGAGCCATGGAACTTCTCCCTCGCATGAACATAATGGTGGAAAGGAAATTCAATTATTGGGGAGTGATAATGGAAGTCTTCATGTCGCACCTCCTTGTTATCACTCAACATTGCACCAACCCTCTCCATTTCTCCTTCGGCCTACACCAAGTAAGCAATCTAGTGCTCTGGTGTAGCCATTGCAAAACCTCCTGCAATTTTTCCATTAGAGTAACCTTCTCGATGCCACGGGAGAGAGGAAAGTTGCGTCACAACCCTCCCTGGTACAATTTGGCTACGAGATAGAAGCTCCAACAGAGGCTAGAGAAGGCGCTATCCATGGCCCGCACTCAGAGAATTCAAGCAGCACATAGAGAAGGGATGGCCTGTTCACCTCCAATGGCTTATGTGGAAGTGGTTACTATGAAGGAACCCATACATATCCCTCTGGAGTCTCTTCTCTTCACTGTGACAAATAATTTTAAACCTCCAAGCTGCTTCCCTACGAAAAACACTAAGTCATCTACAACGACTCACCATGACACCAACAACATAGAGGCAAAGATGGAGGAGTTTCACATATACTTTGTTGAGGAGGAGTTCTCGTAGGAACTCCTCCATATGGCCTCTCAGGATGCAAAACTTTCATCAGGCTACGATCCTTCCAGAGGCACAGTGAAAGAAGAGGACCTCGGGAAGGAGGAAGGACCACAGGGATGGAGCACGACGACATAGCACCAGGAAGGAGCAGAGGATGGAATGTAGGTTGCAAGAAGCTAGGCTATGGAGGGTCCAAGTGGCACGACAAGGGAAGGTGCTGAGGTCATTACACCACCTCCTATCTTGATTGCAACAGAGCAGTGGTGTGCCCCCCCGCCTTTCTTCCACCCGAAACAATTAGATTTGGTGTTCGACCTGAGAATCCAAATGGAAGACCAGGTTTATCGTGGCACACTCATGCACCAATGCATTGATATGTTGTACAAAGATTTCTCCAATGATCCAACAGGGAAAATATGCCTGACGTGTGCAAGACCTTATGCTCTACCAACTCGGAATGGACCACACAACGATGACCCTGACAAGGCTACTTTTGACACCAATGGGTAATTATGTGGATTGGAGTTCTTGTTGGTTTTGGTTAGATGTTCAGGTTTTGGTTAGGTGTTCAGTCAATTAAAACTATTTAATGTTCAGTCTAGTTTCAATTTCATTTTTTATGGTTAATGTAATGAGTACAGGTAGGGTAGATGGCAGTCCACCTCCTTTTGACATGGATATCCAAGGCTGCCAATTGTTCCGGTTTCCACTAATTTGGCGGAACAGTTGGTAGCCTAAGGACAAATGTTTCTTTTGTGCATGTGATATAATACAATAGGATCTGCCCTCTTTTTATTTAAAAGAAAAAATAAATTATGTAATTAAATTTTACAATATTAATATTTAATATTAATAATTTAATATTTGGAAATAATGTGTCTAGATAATGTTATATAGTTTATAGGGATCACCATCTATCAACAATCGTAATATTGAGCCCTCCAGCCCGGAAGTCCGCCTGTCAATTTTTATATCATGAAACTACGAGTGTTGTTTGGAGGACACATAACAATAGAAGCACAATTTTGGGTCGACTATTCCGGGAACCCAGGATACAAAAAGTGGCTAAGTATGGAATGAGGAAACCATACATCTTTATAAAATCTCATGTCCATACTTTATAAAAGTACATATTTAATGTATATAATTATTTATTTCAATATTTTAAATCTAAAATTTAGTAATATCTAACGTACTTTTATCCTTAGATTTCTTGACTTTTATTTTAATATTTTTAAATATAATCATAAACCTAACTATAATTTCGTCTTAATTCATGTTTTGTATATGTTTCAATAATGCACTTAAAAATTAATATCGATATTTTATAAAAATACACGTTTAATGTAAATAATTATTTATTTTACTATTTTTAAATATAGATTTTAAAAGAGCTTTCTTTTGTTTACTTGAATTTTTTTTAAATAAAATATTTAACATCGTTTAATAATTTTATGTAATTAAATTGTACAATATTAATATTTAATATTAATAATTTAATATTTGGAAATAATGTTTTTAGATAATGTTAGATAGTTGATATGGATCACCATCCATCAATAATCAAAATATTCACGTTGTCAGGGAGTCTTCTTGTCAATTTGTATATCAGAAAACTCTATGTATTGTTTGGAGGACATGGAACAATAGAAGCGCAATTTTGAGTCTGCCAGCCCAGGAACCCGCAATCCAAAAAGTGGCTAAGTATGGAATGTGGAAGTTCTCGATACTTTATAAAATCCCAAGTCCATAACTTATAAAAGTACATATTTAATGTGTATAATTATTTATTTCAATATTTTAAATCTAAAATTTAGTAATATATAATGTACTTATCCTTCAGATTTCTTGACTTTCATTTTAATATTTTTAAATATAATGATAAACCTAATTATAATTTCATCTTAATTTATGTTTTGTATATGATTCAATAATGCAATTAAAAATTGATATCTATATTTTATAAAAATACATGTTTAATGTAAATGATTATTTATTTTAATATTTTTAAATATAGACTTTAAAAAAAATTTGTTTTGTTAATTCAATTTTTTTTTAAATAAGAGATTTAACATCCTTTAATAATTTTAAATAATGAAATTGTACAATATTAATAATTTCATATTTGGAAATAATGTTTTTAAATAATGTTAGATAGTTGATACTTTGACAATGCCTACAAGCTAAAGGACAATATGAACCAACCTGACACAACTACTTTGACAACCAATGATTGGAAACCTCTACGAAGCGCAAAACCAAACATTTTAAGGTGTTAACAACCAAGTGCCAACATCAAATACAATGATCAATGCCCAATTGGGAAGAACAGACTGCAACCACGT
Organism: Picea glauca; assembly: GCA_000966675.3. Lineage (NCBI taxonomy): Eukaryota > Viridiplantae > Streptophyta > Pinopsida > Pinales > Pinaceae > Picea > Picea glauca. Next base: position 210,533 of record JZKD02S0630759.1, on the reverse strand, counting down.
TATCATCTGCCTCTATCTGTCAGGGTGCATGATGATCCCCTCATCAAGAATCATGTATTCACTAGGCATTATGCGTGACCACAACCATGGCACAACATAACATAACTATACCCCTAGCCCAAGCTGAATTCAATGCTCTAGGAGATCGAATTAACTATCTAACCATAGGATGACTAACTGTAGCACCCAATCGACAAGTAAACAAGACGACTATGACATTCATAGAACAGAAGAATTTCCTTGTGCAACAAATCAATATGTACACATTAAATAATTATTATTAAACAATTAGTTCATTGCAACTATTTCCAATCCTAATATCAGATAAGTATATATCTCTTTCCTTTAAAACTGAAATCACAATCTAGTAAAAATGAAACTATATGAATTCATTGTCTTATATTGCTATTTAAAACTAAAAGTAGATCGTTATCTTATGAAATTGGTATCTTAAGAATACGATAAATGAAACTGAAATTGTATCGCTACCTTATAATAATTTCGTTATCTTTTAAAACATAAACTATACATCAAATATTATTTTTTTAGTGCGATTGAAATAACATATTATTCACATTACGATACATCGAATACATTTGAAATTTCTGTGACTTATCAATTCAATATATCATTGTGTTGGGGTAACTACTGTGAATAGTTTGGAAAAGTTGTGATTGTCAATCAACCATATCGTTGTGATATATTACGAACATCATTGAATAAATAATACCATGTTGTTGTCTAACCTTACCCAAAAATTGTTGTCTACAAATGTAGTTGTCTAGATCATGGGGATGCGCTGCCACAGGATGTATAAAATCACTTACCCACATATTAAGAATGTTGTCAATGTATTAAAACGCAACCAATGTACATGTAAAATGCAGAGTAAATTAAATGATGATGTTGCTAGGTAATATATAAGTGAATCACAGAGCTAATACTCTAATGTAGCGGTCATTTAATTCATGGAAATGCTGTCAAAAAGTAACTATCATAAAAACGCTATCAAATATTAAAAAAAACGTTGTCTATGCCAACAATATCATTGTCTATTTAATGGAAACACAGAGTTGAATTTATGGGTTTTTTAAGCACAGAAATAAATGATCGCAAAGATAAGAGGAACACAAATATCCATGATGTTAAAGACGCTACCTAGGATTCACTATCAACAACACAAAAAAAACACAGGTGACCATGATATTATTTCACTAGTAAATCGCAATGAAATTCATTAGTATATTACAATGAATTTTGTTGGTATATCACCATGGAACTTGTTGGTATATTAAAGGTATATCACAATGAAATTTCTTGGTAAAAACACAGGTATCTCACAATAAAATTTGTTGGAAAAAAGCAGGTATAACACCATTCCAATGCAGGTAAAAATACAGGTAGAAACATAGATATCACCATTCCAAAGGTAGGTAAAAGAGCCATACAAAAATATAACAAATCATAGAAAATCCAAAAAGAACATAGACTTATTATTTAAAAGGAAACGCAGACATATCCAAAAGAAAAAGGAAGACATATCATTTAATAAGAAGGCACCGACATAAATAAATTCGCGGTCATAGTATAGATTAGTCTGTCAAAAATCTATTCTCAACAGCCAATACCATGAAGTATCACTCAATATAAATTCATGATCATTCATATGTAAGAACGCAGTCTAAAGATAAAATCGTGGGCGCAACAATCTGTGAGAAGTCCAAGTGTCAATTTTGAAGAGATAAATCATCAAGCATTGAGAGTCAAGTCATGCCACAAACGAGGTTTTCAACACAAGCTCCAAGTCAAGGAAAGAGCCCACGAGACCTCGATTTCTAGTCTGAAATTGTTGGGTAAAAACAAGGTCGTTGTCTGAAATGATGGGTAAATACAGTTAAATTTTGTTGTGGTCAATGAAGTGAAAAAGGGTAATTTGCAGTAAAAAATAGATGGTTAAATAAACTAGCATACAATACTTATCTATCATATCACTACACAATACAACTAAAATCGCTATCAATAGATTTTATATCCATTAACATTATTGCCACCCATTAATAAACTGTGGTCCATTAAATCGTTGTTCCTTAAATTGCTGGATAATATAGATATGAAGTATAAATTCACTCTCTATAAAGTGTATTGTCTATAAATATGAAAATTGTTGTCTATATTCTCCTATTCGCTGATTAAATTCACATATGATTCGTTGTAGTTTATCAAAACATAGACACAATAAATTTGCAGACACATCATAAATAAAAACAGACATTAACATATTAAACACTGATACTTACCGATCAAGGCGCTAGGATTCATCAATCGGAATGCAGAGTTTTACCATTCAAAACGTAGAAGAAATCAATCACAAGAAGGCATAAGACCAATCGTTCGGCCATGAATCAATAGAAAATGCAAGGATACTCATTCATAAGAAGGCGCAACGATTAAAGATCGATCAAAAAATAAAAATGCATAGATAAGCAAGGGATAGACAGATGAACAAAATTTATCTTTCATTCATCATCCATGCACAGAAAAGCAGGGCATTAGAATCTATAGTTCTTTAAACACCGAAATGATGACCATCGATTCGTCTCTTGGACGACTGCTTAGGCATGGACTAATGACCAAATGAATAAGGGATGGAAGATAAAAACACAAACTCTTCATAATAATTAATAAAACCCACACAGAGAAGTCAATGAAATTAGAATTTGGGTTCGCCAAGGGACATCCATTAAGAATACAACAAGAAAGTTGATTACAATACTATAGGAAAGAATATGCAAGACAACTCATGGCAATGAAATTTTCAACCGAGCACAGAAAAATAACATGCGTAAACTTAATTTCATTGCAAGTAACAACTTAAACATGCTTACCTTAGCTAGATGTGAATGCTCCGTAGTTTATATCTTGCGCGTGTTCCTTCCAGCTACTGCTTACCGACCAATGTGACCTCACCGGTACCTCCCATCCAATGCTAGTGATACTCTTCTCCCCCTTAAGACCCTCGAGCTGCAAACACGCGACACACACAATACCAGAGAACCGTTAGCACCCATCTCACCTCGCAAGATCGAGCTACCACTCATTACCCGAGTTGGGTATCCCAACTCCCACAAGATAAGTTCAGTCAAGACAAAAATTTAGCAGCGTAACGTTACACATAAATATCATATCCATAGTCCTCCATCCTTTTTATAGAGTTTTTCAATAATTAATTTCCCAAATTCTCATTAAATTCCCTTTTCATTTAATTAATTAAGGAAAACCTCCCCCGTACACATGTCACCCATCCCCTAGTTTCACCAGAAATTAGATTTTATTAATTAATCAATTATTCCTATTTCCCTCACACACCTAAAAGCATTCCTAAAGCGCTCCTAGGTGTCCCAAAATTCCCTTACACTTTTTAAATGAATTACGCCTTACTAAATTCCTAGTTGATTTCAAAAATAGCAAGTTCCCAAGGCAACATTCCTTACTAAGTTATACATTCAACTTTTTCTTTATGTTTCCCCTTTTTCCTTTAGTTTCCTATTTCTTTGAAGTTTCCCTCTTTTTCCTTTTTAACTAAAAAACAAGTTAGCAAGTGTATAAAAACAACCATTTACCCCTTTCTCTTTTTTAACTAAAAATTAAATTAGGATATGTAGATAAAACAATAATTTACCTTTCTAAAATTTTAATCCCCCATTATAATTTTGACTTTAATAAATAAATTAAATTTATTACCCCCCTTCTTGTTACATGATTAATTATGATTATTATTTTTGACCACATGTGTTACTTAGACCTAAATTTTAATTTCACTAAGCTCGATGACATTTTTATTAGGGAAATTGTTTTTAAATCTTACTTATCAAATTAATCATTTCAAGGTCGACTAGGTTTATTCACTTACCCATTGAAATCGCAACGTGCCCTTCAGGACGCACTATGTGCTCCAAGGGTGCCACTCGCCTCTTTCATTTTCCTTGCACGATGTGCCATTCAGGACGCACTACATGCTCCAAAGGTGCGACTTTCCTCTTTTTGGTTTCCTTGCACGACGTGCCCTTCAGGATGCATTACATGCTCCAAGGGTGCCACTCACCTCTTGACTGATTTGGTAGACATCAAAAAAACCTGGAGTCAATACTCTGCCAGGTGATATTGTGGGAGAATAAGGGCCTCTAAGGGATAAGTCCCCTTCCTTATTGTGCGCCCCTTAGAATCATCATGAGCGACTATCACAGTCTTCCCTCATGACATTGTGGGTATTCTCGAACTAGGTAATCATTAACCTATAGTTTGATCCACGATGAGAGTGCTAGTAGGTTGTGGCAGGGATCTTCCCACGCCTCTCCCTCAAAGTATTTGGTTGTCATGCATGACCCCTCTACTCCACATGTGAGTCTGGTCGAAAATTTATCGTTAGCCTGCATCATCAACGAATCATGTCAGCAAAATAATAAATCATCATAACACATAATCATATGTACATATGTCCCATCAACAATATTCAACGCAACAATCCACTCCCTGACTCAATCGATAGTCTAAGGTGTTTCATCGATGCCTCTGCATCTTAGAGGTCCAAACTCCTACACACTCAAAAGAACCCAGTTAATAGCACCTATCTATGTCAATACAACAAAATAACATATCACCATATCCATAATGTGTCATAATCATAATCAAACAACCAATAGTATAATAATCTGGATCACTTGCAAGAAAATTTCCTCAAAGAATAAGTTTGCTCAGTGCACAAAAGAGAGGGATGCTACATACACCCCCTCTTGGTCTAAAATTTGTCTTGAACTTTCAGAGTATATAAATTCCAAAATACTGTGTATCACAGTATCATAAGTCTATCTATCAAAAAAAAATGGAAACTGTGGGCGCATATCATATGCGTCCTCCTAGGTCGCTGAGTGCGAACTATATTTGCTCCACTGGACCTTGACCTAATCTATTTTTAGACGTCATAGCTGTCAAATTTGATGGTCGAGGATGCGGATTGGATCCACCGTGAGTGCACCCTCATCATATACTTGCAAGGAAATCATGTCAATAACATGTGTAGGATAACTAATATAATGTCTCAAAATAGATACGTGAAAAACATCGTGCTCACGCCTCAAAGAATCAAGAAAGGCTAGTCGATAGGCCAAAAGGCCCTTCTTTTCCACAATCTTTAAATGTCCAACTAACCTAGGAGATATTTTAGCACCCTTTCCAAACTTGATCGAACTCTTATGTGGTTTCACCCGCAAGAAAACTCGATCGCCAACTTCATAACTACGGTCGACACGATGCGCATCAGAATAAATCTTTTGTTGATCCTGTTCTTCCTTAATCCTTTGTATTATTGTTTTCATTTGATATTCAATTATTGGATATCTTCTAGCCCCACCAGGACCCTATCCTCAAGCCGATCCCAACTCAAAGGCGACCGACATGGTCGCCCGTAAAGAAACTTGAAAGGTTCTATCTTAATGGTACTTTGATAACTGTTGTTATATGAAAATTATACAAGTGGAAATAATTCGTTGCAAAACTTTTGTTGGTCCATAGCGTACATATGCAACATGTCCTCCAAGATTTGGTTTGTTCATTCGGTCTTCCCATCTATATCCTGGTGATTTGTGGTACTAAAGTTAAGTTGGTTTCCCAAGGCCTCTTGGAAACTAGTCCAAAATCATCCAGTAAACATTGATCCTCGATCATATATAATCCTCTTAGGCACGCTATGCAGCCTCCCAATCTCACTGATGAAAACTCTACCTATGTTAGGTTCCTGATATATCGTACGCATAGGAATGAAATGAGAAATCTTCATCAGAGTGTCTACTACCATAAAAATCGAGTCGTGTCTCCTTGCCGTCAGTGGAAATCCAACATTGAAATCCATCGAAATGACCTCCCATTTCGATTTTGGAATAGCGTGGGGCTGCATTAATCCTACTGGATGTCTATGTTCAGCCTTCACACGTAGAAATTCTAGACATATTGCCACGTAGTTTACTATGTCTTCCTTCATTCCTTTCCAGAATAATAAGGGTTTAAGGTCTTCCCTCATCTTCATGACTTTCGGGTGAGCCATGTACACTTCTTTGTGAGCCTCACTTAGGATAAAACTCCTCAACTCGTCATTCGGTGGTATGTAAATTCGATTTTTAAATATCAATAATCCATGGTCATCTAATGTAAATCCTTCAAATATTATCACCATCATGGTGTTTTGTTCGATAAAATCCTTGACCTCTTTGTACCAGTCATCGTCATGTTGTAAAGTTAGAATATTTTCACGTAGATTCGTCTGAAGAGGCATCACCAAAAATATGCGTGGTCTCCGACTCACTGCATCAACCACTATTTTCACTGTTCCCTTTATGTAAGTAATATCATAATCGTACTCTCTAAGAAATTTAATTCCGACCAACATCGTTGTCACACATTCAAGTAGCTTTGCATAAAGATCTGTTGTAGTCCATATTGGTCCATTTTTAGTTTGAATTTCCATCCAATAAGGTAGTGTCTCCAAAATCCCAAGGCATAAACATTGGCTAACAACTCCAAATCATGTGTTGCATAGTTCTCTTCGTGCCTTTTCAACTTTCTCGAGATGTAAGTGATCACTTGACCATCTTGCATCAAGACTCCACCTAAGCCTTTCTTGGATGCGTCAGTGCATGCCAAGAAGTTCGTGTCCATGTCAGGGACCTTTAGGATTGGTGTCGATGTCAATAGTTCCTTGAGCCTCCTAAATGCCTCCTCACATTTCTCGGTCCAAACAAACTTCTTGTTCTTCTTCTGCAATTCTGTAATCGGAATTACTATCTTTGAGAAACCCTCAACGAACCATCGAGAGTATCTCGCTAAACCCATGAAGCTACACACTTCCAGGACATTTGTCGGTGCAGGACATTCCATAATAGCCTCAACCTTTTTTGGATCCATGAAAATACCTTTGTCGGAGATGACATGCCCTAAGTAGTGAATCTTTAAATGATAAAAAGAGAATTTAGACAATTTCTCATATAATTTGTTCTCTTGTAGACATTGTAGTACCAAGATCAGGTGTTCGTCACAATCCTCCATTGTGCAAGAGTAAATAAAAATATCATCAATGAACACTTGGACAAACTTGTCCAAGTATTTGTGGAACACCTCGTTCATCAAACTCATAAATACCCCTCGAGCGTTCATCATTCCAAAAGGTAAAAAAATAAAATCATAATGTCCAAACCTCATCTTAAAGGCAGTATTAGGGATGTCATCCTCCTTCATCCGTAATTGGTGATACCCTGATCACAAGTCAATCTTGGAAAACTTTGTTGCGCCTTTCATCTGATCGAACAGATCATCAATCCTTGGCAATGGGTATTGATTCTTGATCATTGCTTTGTTCAATTGACGATAGTCAATGTAGAGTCTCTACAACACATCCTTATTATGTATGAAGATAACAGGCGCACCCCATGGTGACACACTTGGACGTATAAGTCCCAGGTCCAACAACTCCTTCAGTTGCATTCTCAACTCCTATAACTCTGTGGTCAACATCCGATAAGGCGTTCTTGCTATCGGTTCAGTGCCCGGTTTTAGGTCTATGGTAAACTCTGATTCCCTCTCCAGCGACATCCTAGGTAACTCTTCTGAGAAGACATTTGAAAACTCTCTCACCATTGGAAGGTGTTCTAGGCCTTATGCTACTCCCTTATCGTTTAACTAAAGGATCGCATCAAGATTACATCCCTTGTGTATGCTCTTCCTTAGCTGCAAGGAAGACATGAACCTTAGGGAAACTCCTTGGCTCTGTCCTACAATCAAGTGTCTGTGTCCCTCATCATCGACCAAGCTCAATCATTTTGTCTTACAGTTGAGTATCACCTCATGTGATTCTAACCAATCCATACCGATCACAACGTCATAAGATCATATGATCGTGACATACAATTTGTCCCTGGTGACAAACTCTTGCAGGTTAAGGCTACAACTCGTAACCTTCCCTCCAACCTTATTTTTGGGTCTAGAAGCCATTTATACAAAGCTAAACTCATCCTATTTGACTGCCTTTACCTTAATCCTTTTTAGTGATGCACCAGAAATTAAACTCTCCATAGCACTGGGATCTATCAAAATACTAAGGGTCTGCTCAACGATGGTACCTCACATCTCGAGCATAGTCGAATAGTTCTCTTCCTGATGGTTATTTACCGTTGCATGAATCTGATTGGCCTTGCCCAAATATTGCATAGTAGTGGGTCCGACTGATTCATATTCTCTAGTCCTCTCCACTAGGAAGTCGTACTGGTAATGTGTCTCCCCACATTTCCAACACCCTTTCTTCGGTCCAGTACTCCTAGTACCTGAAGTAGAAGCTAACGGCCCACCAGCCTAGAATCTTGGTCTGTTTTGATGAACATGCCTAAATTATTGTTGTTGTGGTCGACGTTGTTGCTGGTGTGGTGGTCCTTGGTAAGGAGTTCGCAGTTGAGGCACTATTCACCGAGGTGTAGTGAAAGTGGATCCTCTCCAGAAGACACGATATCTCGGTGAACACCTAGCTAGTGTGTGATGATGTTGTGCACCAGATGACAATTTCCCTATTGTTCTCACTGGAGTCTTGATCTAAACCCCGCTGATAAGCTCCTCCTCTACTATGAGGGCCTTCTAGACATAATCATGCAAGGTATGAGGCATCAAAATCATAACCTTTTCACGAATGTTGACATTAAGGCCAAACAAGAACCTGTTGACCTTAAGTTTCTTGGCATTTAGGTGCGGAGCCTACCAAAGCAACTCCATAAAACAGTCCTCGTACTCGGGAACCATACGACCACCCTATCGTAAGGCATTGAACTCATTGATATGACGTTAAATGAATTCCTCTGATAGATACCTCTCTCGAAACCGTTCCTCAAACAGTTCCCATGAAATGTGTTCGACGATCATGTTCAATTGTGGCAGGAGTGTCTTCCACCATAGAAGAGTGCTCCTCTTCAGTTGAAATACCTCCATGAGGATCTTCATGTTGGAGGTATATTCGCAAAGTGCAAAGCACATCGCCATATTCTCCAACCATGCCTCGGTGGCTACGCCACCCGGGGCACCAAAGAACTCAGGAAATTTGACCTTATCGAGTTTGCGGTGAATTCTACCAGTACCGACCAGAGCACACTGTGGATCCGCAAGGGGTGTCAGCGCCCTAGCCTCATCTCTGTCCAAACGGCTGATCAATGCCTTAGACATCCGCTGAAAATATCTCATCAGCATAACTACATCACCCATTTCTATCTGTTCTTGCCCGACCACTTTTTTGTCTTCCCGGGGGTTATACCCCTCAGGCATGGATGCTATCGGGGGCGTTGTGCCTCCTCCCCTAGCACCACGTCGTCTTCCTCTGTGATGTTCTATAACCACGATTACCTGCATGAATACAAGTAAACTTAATTAGCAACATTATAATCAAATATCAAATCAACGAAATCCCTAGTGATCCCAAGTCATAGGTCAAACCTGCTCCGATACCATATGTAACAAACCCATCGTTACGACTACATGCGATGCAACACAATTTTTTTTTTTTTTTTTTTTTAAGCAGGACAGGAAGGAAACAACGACAACAGTTAAACAACACAACTTGACAAAGAACACAACACACATAGACAAGGCAACAATAAATGACTCTGACACTAGAACATCAGAAAAATGGATGAAACATGTGATGATTAATAGACAGACGAAAATGACTACTCGCCCAACACAAGCAAGACAAAGCCTACAAGCTAAAGGACAATATCAGACAACTTGACACAACTACTTTGACGACTAGTGATTTGAAACCTCTGTGACACGCAAAACCAAATGTGTTAAGGTGTTACCAACCAAGTGAAAACATCAAATACAATGATCAATTCCCAATCGGGAATCACAAACTCCGGCCACATTATCATTCACCTCTATTGGGCATGGCGCTTGATGATCCCCTCATCAGGAATCATGTTGCCACTAGGCGTTAGGAATGACAACAACCATGGTGCAAAATAACATAACTGGAACCTTAACCCAAACTGAATTTAATGTGCTAGGATACCAAATTAACTATCTAACCATGCAACAACTAACCCTAGCACCCAACCGACAAGTCAACAAGACTACTATGACATTCATACAACACAATAATTTCCTTGCGCAATAAATCAATCTGTACACATTAAATAATTAATATTAAACAATTAGTTCGTTGCAACTATTTCCAATCCTAATATGATATAAGTATATATCACTTTCCTTTAAAACTGAAATCACTATCTGGTAAAACTGAAACTATATGAATTCGCTGTCTTATATTTCTATTTAAAACTAAAACCGTATCGCTATCTTATGAAATTGCTATCATAAGAATTTGCTAGATGAAAAAGAATCTATATCTCTACCTTATAATAATTTCTCTATATTTTAAAACAAAAACTATACATCGAATATAATTATTTTAGTGCGACTGGAGTAACAGATTATTCACATTACAATACATCGAATACATTTGAAATTTATGTGACTTATCAATTCAATATATCATTGTGTTGGGGTAACTGTTGTGAATAGTTTGGAAAATCTATGATTATCAATCAACCATATCGTTGTGATATATTACGAACATCGTTGACTAAATAATACCAAATAGTTGTCTAACATTACCCAAAAAATGTTTTCTACAAATGTAGTTGTCTAGATCATAGGGATGCACTTCCACAGGATGTATAAAATTGCTTACCCAAATATTAAGAATGTTGTCAGTGTATTAAAACACAACCAATGTACATGTAAAATGCAGAGTAAATTAAATGATGATGGTGGTAGGTAATATATAGGTGAATCGCAAAGCTAAAAATCTGATGTAGCGGCCATTTAATTCATGGAAACATTGTCAATAAATAACTATCATAAAAATGCTATCAAATGTAAAAAACAACTATGTCTATGCCAACAATATCACTATCTATTTAATGGAAATGGAGAGTTAAATTTATGGGTTGTTTATGCACATAAATAAATGATCGCAAAGATAAGAGGAACATAGGTATCCATGATATTAAAGACGCTACCTAGGATTCATTGTCAACAATACAAAAAAACCACAGGTGACCATCATATTATTTCTCTAGTAAATCGAAATGAAATTGATTAGTATATTACAATCAATTTTGCTCGTATATCACCATGCAATTCAATGGTATATTACGGGTATATCACAATGAAATTGCCTGGTAAAAACACAAGTATCTCATAATAAACTTTGCTGGTAAAAACTTAGGTATAACACCATTCCAACGCAGATAAAAAATTAGGTAGAAACACAGGTATCACCATTCCAAACGAAGGTAAAAGAGTCGTCCAAAACTGTAACAAATCACATACAATCCAAAAAAATCACAGACTAATAATTTAACAGGAAACTTAGACATATCCAAAATAAAAATGCAGACGTATCATTTAATAAGAATACGTCGACATAAATAAATCTGCGGGCATAGTATAGATTACTCTGTCAAAAATATTTTCTCAACAACTAATACCACGAAGTCTCACTCAGTATAAATTCGCGATCATTCATATGTAAGAATGTAGTCTAAAGATAAAATCGTGGGACCAACAATATGTGAGAAGTCCAAGTGTCATTTTTGAAGAGATAAATCATCAAGCATCGAGATTCAAGTCATGCCACACACCAGGTTTTCAACACAAGTGTCAATTCAAGGAAATATCCCATGGGACCTCGATTTCCAGTCTGAAATTGTTGGGTAAAAACATGGTCGGTGTCTGAAAAATGTTGGGTAAATACAATTAAAGTTTGTTGTGGTCAATGCAGTCAAAAAGGGTAATTTGCAGTAAAAAATAGATGGCTAAATAAACTAGCATACAATACTTATCCAACATATCGCTACACAGTACAACTAAAATTGTTGTGAATAGATTTGTTATCCATTAACATTATTTCCACCCATTAATAAACCTCAGTCCATTAATTCCTTGTTCCTTAAATCACTAGGTAATATAAATATGAAGTACAAATTTGCTCTCTATAAAGTGTATTGTCTATAAATATAAAAATTGTTGTCTACATTCACCTATTCTGTGACATCCCCAAAAATAAATTATTTTTGAATTTGAAATTTGTTAGGAAAATTATTCCATTTTTGGTAAATTCGAATTTGGAAAATTTTTGCCATTTATGGAAATTTCGAATTTCGAATTTGGTAAATTGTAATTAATGTTTATGACTATTGGACAGAGATATGATTTGACCCAACTAACTATTTGACTATGACACTTGTATGAAAACATAATATTTTCTAATTATTGCAGGAGGACAAATGGAACAACCATGTTAAAATCAGCTGACCGTGACTCCATGAGTGGGGAAGATGTTGGAACTACCTCATGATTGATTGTTACAAGTGGAAAATCATGAATTTGGCCATTGGCAGCCCCTCGAATATAGGGATTTGGAAAGATGCAAAAATTCCCAAGGGAGAGAAAAGACCTAGGAAAAAATATTGTTTGGATATATAGCATATGTGAGGAGGCAGGACACTGCCTAGTATGCTGGGGAAAAATAGCATTGATTCCCTACTGTTATGAACACTACTTGTTGAGTGTGAGGCAAGGAGAATATTTCTGGAGTGGAACGACATTACTAAGGAGGAGTTCTGAGTTAGCCGTCACGGATTCATGGTCAGGCTAGGGGGTGAATAGGACAAGTGATTTTGGCTTCCCTTTTCTACGGTTAGGAGGAACGTGGTTGTTCGCTTTGTGTTCCTGTGAATTGGTTCAGATATGTTATTATACATATCCTTTGGATGTATTTTGATTAATTAGATGTCTAATAGAATGAATTTGTAAATTCTCCATCGAAGTAGTGCTATGGATGAAAATCTGGTTGAATGTTGTTGAACTTAATGTCCGATCAAAAGACCTCTAGATTAATTCTGAATGGATCATCTCTGTTGAATTTTGTTTTTGGACAAATGTTGTTTTCATTGGTTACACTAGCTAAAAGGATATATTTGGTTAACATTCTAGAAAATAATCTTGTAGATTGGATTCCTGGTATGACGAGTAAAATTATCTATAAGCACCATATGAATGAAATCAGATCATATATATGTATGTGTGTGTGTGTGTGTGTGTGTGTGTATTATAGCTATAACTGAACAATATGAATTATAATGGCAAATAAAACATCTACAGTCTTGTGCCTGAAAAATTTATATACTTGATACATGAGAAAAATAACTAAATGCATACTTCCTATTATGAATATATCCTTTGCCTCAGTCTGTACAAATTCGGTTATTCATAAACAAATTTCAATGTTATGATATAAGATAATACAAAAATAGAAGACTCCATAAAGAACAAAACTCGGAGATATAAAAATGTCATAAGATCATTAAAGCAATAGATACAGAGTCTTAAACTCCCTCCTGATAGTAACCTGCCCCCTGACATCAAGATTTAATTCGCGAAGTAAATGAATGCCCAAGACTCGACAAGTTAGCACTAGTGCATGATAAATGTTTCATTTTGTTAACCTATAGTTCAACAGAAGGTTCTTTGGTAGTTCGTTTGGTTAAGTCGAAAAAAACACAAGTTCTCGTTATTCAAAACCATGTTGAGCAAGGGAAGGAGAATATCCCTAACCTAAGATATTTCGTAAAGAAATGCCCATCTATAATCGAAACCATGAACGCTAATGCTAAACGCATTACCACCAAGACACTTACCTTCAAGTGTGATTGTAGGATCTAAACCATGGTCTTATATATATGTATATATGTTAAGAGAAAAGGTCATCCCCTCGAATGAACAGACTCATTAGTATTGCATGCAACCTTTGGAAACCTCTGGTAAGATAGACTAGGAAATACAAGTCCAAAGTTTAACCTGTCATGTAGATGCATGTGGTTAGATAAGTAATTTTGGAGATTTAACCATTGATTTTCCTTATCAAGTAAGTGAGACAAGTTATGTGGATGGCATCATGTGGTAGGACAGACTCAAGACATGTCCAAAGTTTTTCACCTTAACGAAGATCTTTTTCTTATTCAATAATCATACGAGAATGAAATTGGATATTAATGCCTCATAGGAAAAAAAAATTATGACAAATTCGAGGTACGTTACATATGGTATCAGAGCAAAGGAGACAACACTTGGACCTTGAACAAGGCCACATTAATTACTTAGTACATATTTATGTTTATGTAAAACTAATAAATTTTTATTGTTACAAACAAAAAACCCTTTTTTGTTTCGTTTTAATCATGGCAGCCCAAGATGACACATAAATTAGACTTGATGGAAATCCGGGAAAAAGGAATCTCGAAGAACCAAGACAGAATAATGACAGAAGCTCACCTACTGAATTTTTCGAAACGATGAGGAATCTCATTGTTGAGTTGTAGGTTTTTAATGCCGACAATGAGAAACTGAAGAAAGCACAGCAGGAGCAACCATAAATAAATGAAGTCTTTCTGTGAAGTATAGTAAAAAATAAATCCCCAAAGGATGATAACCAGGAAGAAGAGGTCAGTAAAAGGGCCTCCAAGAATTATGTCCCAGAAGTTGAAAGAGGGGATAGCTCATCTGAAGGTACATCAACAGCTGAAGATAAAACAAAAACAGACAAAAAAAGAAAACAGGTAGACCACCTTGAAGGAGAATTTAAGAAAATTAAACCAACTACCTTTGATGGGGAATCCCAAACCAGGGAGGAAGCTGAATCATGGTTTTTAGACATCAAAAAATATTTCCATATATATAACTATTCCAGCAATATGAAGGTCAGAATGGCCATTTACAATCTGAAGTGAAAAGCCAACATTTGGTGACAAGATCTGAAATTGGCCATGAGCCTAAAGGAGAAAGAGATGGAATGGTATGACTTTAATAAATACTTTTAGAAACAATACCTATATGAAATATACTATGAAATAAAAATGAAATAAATCTATGAGTTATGACTTGGTCAAATGTCAATGGAAGATCTGATAAATAAATTCCTGGAATTACTAAGGTTTGTACCTTATATCCGGGAGGATAAAGTAAAAATCCAACGGTTCCTAAGTTTATTACCACAGTATTATAGGAACATAATTGAGTTTGATAATCCCAAGTCCATGAGTGAAGTATTCAGAAAAGACCGAATGTTTTATGATCAATACAAACAATGGATATAATTTCTCAAATCTTGGGAGGATAAGAAGCAAGACCGATTAAACCAGCGGAGGAATGGATACCAACCCGACCCTTATCGAAATGCAGAGAAAAACTTTCCAAGGAAAGATTTTCACACAAATCGTCAAAGCACACAAGGAGGCGACAAATCGATAAACCTGGGAACAAAGAAGTTTTGGGACAGCCCCTGGGAACCGTTAAAATGTTGGGAATGTGGAGAACCTCATCTGAGGAGGCATTTTCCATGTTTTAATTCAACAAACATAACTGTTTTTCATAATTTTCATAACGCTTCGACGGTGGGTGACATAGGCAGAAGCTTGCATCGAATCAATGTGGTCATAGATGGTTGGCAAGCTGACTACCAGTCCTCTGTGGTGGAAATCAAAGGTAAAATCAATAACACTCAAATTTCTATTTTAATTTATCTTGGATCTACGTTAAGTTATATCACTCATGGTGTGGTAGAGTCAAATAAAATTAAGAAAATGAAACACACAAAATAATGGATGGTACAACTAGCAACAGGAACTAAAAGGAAAGTAGTTGACTATATTTTGTATTTTGAGTTCAGTTTAGATGGTCAAAACATAAGAACAAATCTAAACATTCTACCACTAGGATCTTATGATGTGATTATTGGAATGGATTGATTGGAAAAGAACAAAGAAGTACTAGATTTTTATGCAAAGACACTTAAGTAGAAAGATGATTATGACACTACTAGAATAGCCCAAGGTATACCAAAACAAATATCAGTTAGAAAAGTCACAACAATGCAATTCAAGAAATGCATGATAAAGGGTTTTCAAGTTTACGCCATCCAAATAACGAACCTGTTAGAAAAATAAGATAAGCCCAACTTAAAAGACTTTTTTGTTCTACGTGAATTCAGTGATGTGTTTGTTGATGAAATACCTGAATTACTTCCTAGAAGAGAAATAGACTTTTCTATAGACCTACTACCTGGTTCAGCCCCTATCTCTAAATCACCTTACCGAATGAGTTTGTCAGAATTAACAGAACTAAAAAATTCATCTACAAGAATTGTTGGACAAAGAGTATATAAGACCAAGTGTATCACCATGGGGAGGACCAGTCCTCTTTGTGAATAATAAATATGGTACTCTAAGACTACGTATCGATTATAGACAATTGAACAAAATGACTTTTAAGAACAAGTACCCCTTGTGTAGGATAAATGATCTGTTTGATCAAGTAGGTGGGGAAAAGATATTTTCGAAGTTGGATTTACGATCTAGATATCACCAAGTTAGGAAAAAAGATGAGGACATTAACAAAACAACTTTTCAAACAAGATACCCAAATTACGAATTTGTAGTTATACCTTTCGGACTTACTAACACACCAGCCACGTTTATGAGTTTAATGAATAGTATTTTCAGTCATTATTTTGACAAATTTGTATTGGTATTTATTGAAGACATTCTAGTATATTATAAAACAAAAGAAGAGCATGAAGAACACTTAAGAATAATTCTGCAAACTTTGAGGAAGCACAAACTGTACGCTAAATTCGATAAGTGTGATTTTTATCAAAAGAAAACAACGTACCTAGGACATGTAATTTCTATAGAAGGCATTGCAGTTGACCCTGAGAAAATAAGAGCCATCATGGAATGGTCGGTACCTAAGGATGTAGTAGATATCCGGTCATTCATGGGAATCACCAGATATTATCGCATATTTATAGAGGGGTTTTCTAAAATAGCCTACCATATCACATCATTACAAAAGAAAGGGACCAAGTTTAGCTGGTCACATAAGTGTCAAGATAGTTTTAATAAGTTGAAGGAATTATCAACAACTGTACCCATTTTAAAGGTAGCAGACTAAGATAAAGACTTCACCATCCATGTTGATGCGAGTAAAGAAGGACTAAGTGGTCTCCTAACTCAAGAAGGACACGTTATTTTTTATGAATCCCAGAAATCAAAGGGACATGAGCGAAACTATGTCACTCATGACTTAGAATTGGCAGAAGTAATACCTGCCTTAAAAATGTGGCGACACTACATAATGGGCAGAAAGTTTCTATTATTGATGGATAATAGCAGTGTGAAATATTTGTTTAGCCAACCAGATCTTAATGCAAGGAAAGCAAGGTGGCTAGCCTTCTTGAGCGAATTCGACTTTGAGGTAAGACATATCAAGGGTAAGGAAAATAAGGTAGCATATGCTTTAAGTAGAAGAGTCCACGGGTTACTTGAAATAAATGTCAGCAGGGTAGAAAGTGATCTAGAACAGAGAATAAGGACAATAGTTATTAACGACAAAAATTACACTAAGATAGTGGAAGAATTAAAAAACACTACAACAAACTCAGACAAACCAAATCTGAGTATCGATAAAAATGGACTATTACAATTTTAAAACAAGCTTTACATACAATATTTGACAAAGTTAAAGATAACAGTTTTGGATGAAGTGCATAAGAAACCGTATTTTGGTCATCCAGGATACCAAAAAATGATAACAACACTTAGGAAATTATTTTATTGGCCTAATATGAAGGCTGAAACAATAGAATATTTGGCTAGGTGCCAAGATTGTTAGCAGGTAAAGGCTGAACACCAACATCCAACTGGCCTATTACAACCATTACCAGTACCAGAATGGAAATGGGAGACCATATTGCTGGAATTTATGATAGTACGAATTATCATCCACAAACAGATGGATAGACCGAAAAGACAAACCAAATAATAGAGGATATGCTCTGCATGTACGTAAGAACAAAACCAAGCAAGTGGGAAGACTACCTACACTTGGTAGAATTTGCATATAACAATGGGTACCACACTTCGACTAAATTGAGCCCCTTCGAGGTACTGTATGGAAGAAAGTGTAAAACACCAATTAGATGGGATGAATCGGTTGATAGACTCTTGGTTGGACCAAAGATGCTCCAAGAAATGGAAATTACGGTAAGAAAGGTACAACAAAACTTAAAGGAGGAACGGGATAGACATAAACGTTATGCGGACCAGAAAAGAAGACACTTGGAGTTTCAAGTGGGAGATCATGTTTACTTAAAAGTCAAATCCTAGAAGAGTTCACTAAAGCTAGCTAATTGCACCAAGTTGGTACCCAGGTTTTGTGGGCCCTTTGAGATACTAGCTTGAATTGGATCCATAGCATACCAACTTGCACTTCGAGCTAATCTAAAAATTCATAATGTATTTCATGTTTCTTTGTTGAAAACGTATGTTCATGACCCTACTCACATGATCGATTGGAACTTGGTGCAGGTGGAACTAGAAGGAGAGTTTCAGTTGGAACCCCTGCGCATTCTGGACTACAGAGAAATAGCACTTTGGAATAGAGTCGTCGCTCAGATAAAGGTGCAATGGAAGCACTTTAGTCCTAAGGTGGCCACTTGGGATTTGGAGGGAGATATGCGAAAATCTCATCCAATCGTGTTCCAAGAAAGGAAATAACACTCAGGATAGTGTTTTATTGAAGGGGGAAAGGATGTGACATCCCCAAATACAAATTATTTTTGAATTTTAAATTTGTTAGGAAAATTATTCTATTTTTGGTAAATTCAAATTTGGAATTATTTTTCCATTTATGGCAATTCTGAATTTCGAATTTGGTAAATTGTAATTAATGATTATGATTGTTGGGAAGAGATCTGATTTGACCCAACTAACTATTTGACTATGACACTTGTATGAAAACAGAATAATTTATAATTATTGCAGGAGGAAAAATGGAACAACCATGTTAAAATGAGTTGACCATGACTCCATGAATGGGGAACATGTTGGAACTACCTCAGGGATGATTGTTACAAGTGGGAAATCAGGAATTTGGCCATTCAAAGCCCATGAAAATCAAGGTTTTGGAAAGATTCGAAAATTCCCAAGGGAGGGAAAAGACCTACGCAAAAACATTGTTTGAATATATAGTATATGTGAGGAGGAAGGACGTTTCCTAGTATGTTGGGGAAAAACATCATTGATTGATTGTTGTTATGAACACTACTTGTTGAGTGTGAGGCAAGGAGAAGATTTCTAGAGTGGAACGACATTACTGAGGAGGATTTCTGAGCTATCCCTCATGGATTCATGGTCAGGCTAGGGGGTGAATAGGACAAGTGATTTTGGCTTCCCTATTCTACGGTTGGGAGGAACGTGGTTGTTCCCTTTGTCTTCCCACGAATTGGTTCAGATATGTTATTCTACCTCTCCTTTGGATGTATGTTGATTAATTAGATGTCTAATTGAATGAATTTGTAAATTCTGCATTGAGGTTTTGCTATGGATGAAAGTCTGGTTGAATGCTGTCGAACTTAATGTCCGATCAAAAGACCTCTAGATTAATTCTGAATGGATCATCTCTGTTGAATTTGGTTTCAGGACAAATGTTATTTTCACTGGTTACACTAGTTGAAAGTATATATTTGGTTAACATTCTAGAAAATATTCATGTAGATTGGATTCCTGGTATGACGAGATAAAGAACAGTACGAAAAATCCTCACAATGTAATCATATCTAATGAGTAAAACTGTCTATAAGAACCATATGAATGAAATCTGATCGTATATATATATATATATATATATATATATATATATATATATA
>JZKD02S0630759.1:125080-172454 GCA_000966675.3 Picea glauca | reverse complement strand
TACCTTTGGAAGTCATTACTTCCCTTGAAAAATAACTATTGATTATTTCTCATATATTGTGCATGGTGTATTGTGGTGTATTGGTGTAACTCTTATACTATTATTCATTTCTCATGGGATATACTTGAATGGTTTAAGTATAAGTTGGAAAATGTTTTAAATTGTACTTGATACTGATTCACCCCCCTCTTAGTATCAACACGAACTACTGACCAACTTTGAGTAGACAAAAAAGAACCATATCTCTAATCACATCCGAGAATGGAGACGTCGAAAGACTTTGATAAAAGTACCAGTCACACCAACATTCCTGCTTCAGTGGTTTTTGAAGTCTTTGGTAACTCAATCATCCAAAGACATCACAACGTCGGGGGTCTCTTAAGAAGAAGAAGCGATAATGAGAGCTCAACAACTAGAGCTGATTTACTCCCAGTCTAGTTTACTTTACGAAATTTTACCAGATACACCTTGGTTGATACTTGATAGGACCAGACGGAGATCTAGACCACATGTTGATGGTATTGTTGGTTCAGTGCAAACGAAGCCCGCTGATTAGTTGTCGAATCAATTGGAGTAATTGTCAATACAACAAACAACGGCCAACCAAACCACTGGTTCAGCTGCTCCCCCTACTCAAACGTCGGATGTACACAATGTGAAATCGACAAACCCAAAGGCCACCTAGCAGCCTGAGGGAAATAAGAAACAGTGAAAGAAGAGTAATGGGGATAAAAAACATACCAATAATGTTGGTGGGGGCAACACAGAAAAGAAAAAGTTGAAGTCTTTGTGTAATCTTTGCACAGAAGACCATCCGACTCACCAGTGCCCTTAGCTTGCAGAGGCCCATAATTTATTGGCACAATACCACCCTTTCGTGTTAACAAATACATTTCCACATAGGAAAAATTTAACTCAAGCCTCTTCCAGCGTGGAAGGGGCTCGTCAGGGACCCCCTCTATCTTTGAGTAATCCTTTGTCCGTGAATGTGTATATGATGAAAGGTAGCGTTGACATAAAAACTAGGACAGGAAAATATGGAATTCCAAACACCTCTAAGAAGGGTAAATAAGCTAAAAAAACACCTCTTCCTCTCCATATTGAGAAGACATCGGGCGAAACAATGACACACATCCCCAACGGTGAATTCAAGAAAGCTTCCCACAACCCAAACACAAGGACCACCAAGAACTACTCTGTGGTGGAGGATTTGTCTCAAACCCTTTTGTGCAATGTCTTCTTTGGAAGTCTTACAGAGCTTCCCTTCCCAGAGAAAGGCTTTGTTAGCTGCCTTAGGATCTGCTGAGACTTGTAATCCGGGAATGATTATGCTTGATACAACTGACTTAAAACATCATCTCCCTTACCACATGGCATTTTAGATAGTAGTGGCTTACACCATGAAAACTTTTACCCAGAACATTTTCCCCATGGTGGTTGATGAGGGTGCCTCGACATGCATGATGTATTTGGCGTGTTTGAAGGCCATTGGAAAACCCGTTTTGTCTCTATCACCTACTCTTATTACCTCTTTCAATGGTTGTTCATTCTGACCACATAGAATCATCCCCTCTTTCCCCGTGCAGTTAGGGAGGAAGACCGTGTACATCGAGGTTGAAGTGGTCGGCGCGTCTCTCAATTACAATATCTTTTTAGGAAGGATTTGGACCTATGATATGCAAGCAATGGCCGCGACAGTTTTCCGGGTCTTGTTGTTTCCACACGAGGGTTGGATCGTGTCCATTGATCAATTATCCTTCTCCCATCCCGACCCTTCATCGGGAGTATCCTCGGTCCTGATGATGGATAACCCTCAGCCTGACATTGTCAACATAGGGGTTGGTTTGTACCTACCTTTGATGGGTACTTTCGATTACCCACCTTCGACCGACAATGTCCAGTACATAGCGGTTGTCCCCAACTAGCATAGGGCTGAAAATTTTCAAATATCGTCTTTTCGCACGACTTACTTTAACGATCCATGGACTCTTCCTTCCCCATCAGCTATGATGGAAGGGATAGGGCACCATGGAATTGCCATTCCTTTGTCCACGACAGAATTTGCGTACTCTATATTCCAACAAGCTTCCGCCAACCCTGATCCGACTCTCACATGGGATTTATATCTGGTTCTTGAGCCTATTTGGGCTCAAGGTTCCCTCGTCGATAGTGATTATTTAGACTTGGTATTCCCTCAGATAAGGTGATTATTGAGGCAATGACTAGTCCGGACAGACCCTGGTATGATCTCCATCACAGATCTTATTTTCTCCCAAAGTTAAGAAGAATTGAAGCAGGAGAATTCACTATGACTATGACTGGAGATAGGGCTTGTTCTATCAATACTTTGGCTACGCACACTATTTACACTGAAGGAAATATGGAAACCATTGCTAAAATGATACCTATTGATATCTCCAGAACCCCTAGCCTTGTGGATAATGTCTTCATCGGAGTGGATTGCTCCCCCGAGGAGATTCAAATCTACAAGGATTTATTTAAAGAATTTCGTGACGTTTTTTCCTCGTCTTATGAGGAAATTCCAGGCATTGATCCAAGAATCATCAAACATGAAACCACGACATATCCTGATGCCAAGTCAGTCCGACAGAAGCTTCATTTGGTTAATCCTAAGAAAGAAGCAGCTATTAAGGCTAAAGTAGAGAAACTAATCAAAGATGGTTTCATCTACCCCGTCCAATTGACTCAATGGGTGTCAAATCTCATGCCAATCAACAAACAATAGGGTACTATTCGCGTATGTACGGACTTCCATGATCTGAACAAGGCATGTCCAAAGGATAATTTATCCACACCATTTATTAACCAGATAGTCTATGAATGCATAGGTTGTGAGGCCTTTTCTTTCATGGATGGTTTTTCGGGATACAATTAGATAGAGATCAAGCCCAAAGACCAACACAAAACCTCTTTCATTTCTCTGTGGGGTACATTCGCTTATCGAAAGATGTCTTTTGGTCTGAAAAATGATGGAGCGACTTTTCAGCGGGGCATGTCTTTTTCTTTCCACGACCTCAAACACATATTTGAGGCTTATCTTGATCATTTAGCGTCACTATCTCGTAAGAGAGTTGATCACCCTGCACACCTCCGACTTATCTTTGAGCAATGTCGCTACTACCGGATTCGCTTGAATAAAAAAAAATGCATTTTTTTCGTAACATCGAGTCATCTTCTTGGTTTTATAGTTTCGACAATAGGGATCATGGTCAATCCTATAAAGGTTGAGGCGATAGTTCAGTTCCCTCCCTTGTGCACAATCTCCCAGCTTCAGAGTTTACATGGAAGAGAAAACATTTTATAGTGTTTCATTGCAAACTATGCCGAGATCACAAAGGGTTTCATGCGTTTACTGAAGAAGGATGTTCCTTTTCATTGGGATGAAGCCGCTCAATGCTCTTTCGAAGCATTTAAGCACACCCTCACATCTACTACTCTACTTCAGCCACCCAATTAAAATAAATATTTATTATTGTACTTGGCCACTACAAAGTTGAACATCGATATGGTCTTGGTTCAAGAGGATGATTTTGTCTTAGAATACATGATTTATTACCTGAGTTGAGGCCTGGTTGGACCGGAACTCAATTATTTCCATGTTGAAAAACTTGTGTTGGAAGCAGTTCATGCTGTCCAACGGTTCTGTCATTGCATCTTGTTTCACAGGACCACCATAGTTGTCATTGTGAATCCTTTTCAATACATGTTGACATGACATGTAATCTACGGAAATATCAGTAGACGGATAGTTATCCTCCAGGAATTAGACTTGCATTTTGTCTTAGTGAAATCAAAAAAGTCGTTGGTCTTCGCGGAACTCATCTTGGAACTTCCGATCGAATCAGGTGATTTTATACACGAGGAATCACCTATTAAAGGAGACATGTTTTTGATCGTGTCTTCGAACCCCTGGTACGAAGATATGCTAGTCTATCTCCAGAATTTGAAGTGCCCCACCTTTGCTTCTCGTGATGAGCATCGCCGTATATGCCATCAAGCCAAGTCCTATCTCATACTCAAGGACACTCTGTATTGTCGAGGTGTAGATTGCATCCTTCGTCAGTGTCTCACTCATGAAGAAGACAAAATTGTGCTTAATGATTGCCACACTGGAGCATGTGCCGGTCATCTATCTAGGTTGGCAACAACCCAAAATATTCTACAAGATAGTTACTTTTGGCCGACATTAATCAAAGATTGTGTTGAATCGGTCAATAAGTGCCACCCATGTCAGATCTTCTCTCGGAAGATGAGGGAACACCTTGCTCCCATCTTTCCCGTCATCACAGTTGGTCCCTTCACCAAGCGGGGGATTGATTATGCTACATGCAATCCCCCTTCAGCAATGGGGCACCATTATATCATCGTAGAAGTAGACTACTTCTTGAAGTGGGTCAAGGGTATGCCAAAATTTAAAGATGATGGTGAGACAACAACTCTCTTTTTGTTTAACCAGATAATAGCAAGGTTCGATGTCCCGAGAGACATTTTCATTGACCATGGTAGTCACTTTCATAATAAAATGATGTTTTATTTAACGTCAAATATCGGGTTGAGGCAATAAAATTCATCACCCTACTACCCACAAGCGAATGGTTAGGTGAAATCTATGAATAAATCCCTTAAGACTATTCTATAATGAACCATCAATTTGGACAAGTCAAATTGGCATTTGATATTGTACTCAACATTATGGGCCTACCAAACATTTGTTAACACTGCAACCAATTTCTCACCTTTTCAACTCATTTATGGGATGGAAGCAGTCTTGTCTATAGAGTGCCAGGTGTTGTCTCTAAAGTTGGCAGTACAGTTATTGCCAAACACTTCACTGCTTGAAAAGCGTTTATTATATCTTGAGCAACTCGATGAGCAGCGTCGGGATGCAGCCTTGGCTAACGAGGCTGACAAACAAAAAGTCAAGTGTCAGTATGACCAGTCGGTTTGTCCTCAGATTTTCTCTAAAGGATACCTTGTCCTCATCTATGACCAAGATAAGGATCCCCTGGGGGCAGGCAAGTTCAAACCCATGTGGTTTGGACCTTTCATCATGAAGGACATTCTAAAGAAGGGTGCTTATCGTCTGGTGGACTTTAAGGGAAATGCTTTGGCTGAGCCTAGAAATGGGCTCTACCTCAAGAAGTATTACTCATAGGTGGGTCAAATTGGGTGACTTCTTGTACATATGTATAGTTCTTATACATTTTATTTTTTTTTAGTTTTCGTCTTTTTGGTTTTATGGACATGTCATTTGTGATGTCATAATTTTCACTATGTCAGATGTCGAGGGAATCATGGGTGTTTTTTGGGTTTGCAGACGACTCTATTCATCACACTCGGAGGCTTGCTTCCACAACTTGGGTTATTTTCACACCTCAGGGCCAATTTCTCTCTTTAGGAAGTATCTGTTTAGGTGACGCCACAAACAATGTCGTTGAATACATCACAATATTAGAGTTGCTTTGTGATGCTTTCTCTCATGGTATCTCTCACCTCTGGGTCTACTTAAACACTCAATGAGTTGTGTCCCAGTTAAATGAGGTTTACCGTGTTTACGATCCTACTCTACACCGACGATTCCTCAGGGTACATCTCTTTGAAGAAAGCTTTGATTACATTACGTATATCCATGTTCCTAGGAGATTGAATCAAATCAAAGATACTCTAGATAATCATATATTAGATTGGAACATTGCACACATGTAAGAAAAAGCACACACACGGACATCTAAATACATCTCTAACATAGATGTAATCCATAAGACGTAAAAATATGTAAATATGCATATATATATATATAAAATATCATAGTACATGGGTGGGTGAAAACGCATCAAAAATATGTCCAGTAAGAGTCACGGGGCTTATTCCCTAAACAATATACAAAAGTTCTCTCATCACATAAGTAGTCCAGCCTAGCTAAGGACAGGGCCTATTGGCCCTACCGTAGTGAACAACGACATTCGCCAAACGCCAGAAGAGTTGGACCCAGGTTTGTGGCACCGCAACTACATGAGGTTGTCTTGATAGTGGGAGATCCTCGATCTCTGCCATAGGGAATGTATGAGTGAGCGCAGTGAGGTTACACTCCACCCATCTCAATACTCTCTCAGCCTCTCCAGTTGAAGGCCCCCCTATTGTTGCTACTAGTTTGGCGGTCGCGGATGGTCTTGCCTTTGGTCGAGGACGCTGCCTAGTCCTCGAGAATTCTGTTGGACGCACTGGTCCCACATCTATACATAACAGATACATAGTTGTCATATACTCTGGTACACATAAAAATGATATATATACAAAGAAATAAAGATTAAATAACTTTTAAAAACAAACATACCAAGCTCTCCTCGCTCTACTCCAGGAGGTATGGGCATATCAGGATCCCTGGAGAAGTCTATCCCAGCATAGGGGTAATCCTCTATTGTCGAAATCTGTCGAGACCACCAGTCAAAAAATTTGTCATCAAAGTCCTCGATGGTCCTTCCTCTCCCCTGTCACGGAAAGAACATCGCCCATCTGCATAATGCTGGGAGAGAGGCCTTGTGCCTTCGTATCATCTCTCGAGGACTGAGACTGGGTATTCTCTCAAAGAAAAAGGAACATAAAACAGTATCGACCCCAAAGTTTCAGTGTTCCCGTATCCGACACTTTGTTATATGTCTCTTCATGTAGTCCAACATGGTTTTGCTCCAATCAAAAATCTTTGCATTTAAGCACTTTACTGTACAATGCATCTGCGCCCGGGAGGACTAATGCAAATCCGTGGATCCAGTGATCTACCCAATGAGTAGAACTATCAATTTTAGTGATAGGTTGTTGATATTGTGTATAGGCACTTGAGAACCTACTTTCGCAGTACCATCCTCGCAATGGATTCCAATCAACTCCTCAATGTTGTGAGGCCCGGGGGGGAAAGTACACAAGTTGACTAGATCACCTCTCCTAGAGATACTAGTAAGGAAGTAAATGTCTTCAGTCTTTGGAGTCAACGAATTCCCCTCGAGCATAAATTCCTCAGCGTTAGGATGCTAGTAATCTTTCAAAGCATTTAACAACCTAGGTTGTGCCATCATAAATGGACACTGGAAGAATTTTAACAACCCACATTATGATAAAACAACGAAAACAACAGGGTCTTCTGAGACCAAAAAATCAATTTCCTCATGGTCCCTCTCTCTCCAATGAACATACATCCTACAAAATGACAAATTCATGGGGAGTTAACTGTTGCCTTTTATTTTTTCCATTTATTTGAGGGTGTACGCAGGCTGTATTGGCGACAATCGCATGTGTACGCAGGCAAATTATCTTTTTCCTGCCTGCACATGTGGGTTGTGCTTGGACAACCCATGTACATGCAAGTCCAACCTCTTTAAAGGTCAACAACCCCCCAAAAAACAAAAATAAATGAAAAAAGGAAGAATGGAAATGCAGGGGGGGCTAGTTTGTACTTACTTGGTCCAAGCGGAAGTTTGTTTCATCCACTGAAGCTCCCAGAATCAACTCTTTTGGAAAAGGGGCATTTTTGACTTTTTGTCAATTCTCAATTTAAAATCATGATAATGAGCTTCCAACTTCTATTTATAGAATTTTTGGCCCCTTTTTGTCATTTTATGGACCCTTTTGTCATTTTTTCTATCTTGAAAATCGTTTAATATGGTTCTTGAGTTTCTCAGGGGATGTTATGATATGTGTTACTTTGGGTAATGGGAAACTTTTTGAGAGTTGGGTCTTTTTTAAAGGTCTTTTGGTAAAAAGTCATTTTTCCAACTTTGTGCATGTAAGATAGGATTCCACCTCCACTTGTTGCACCTCGTTGTTGCATTTTTGGTGTCCATGCGATCGCTAATGATTATAGGCTCGAGAGTCCTTTTTAGTTGTTCCTGGTTACGAGTTTGAGCCTCACTTGCATGATTCATTATCGCTTTTGACCTCACCCTTAGGACTCGCCAAAATAATGGGTCTTTGTTTAATCCCTTTTCAGACCTTCTAAACATGAAAAGATTGTCGAGCGATCTTGTTTCCCTTCATGCTCGCCAAACTAAAATTCGAAGGCATGTCTGTCTGATGGTAGTTTACCCCCTTTTTGGTCTGGATGGTCAACTTTATGAACAAAGGTATACTCTAGGAGTGTCATTTCTCTAGAAGATTATTCTTAGGTATAGATTTAACCCTTTTTCGGGCCTAAGGAACTAATCTTACCTAAAAGGAACCCCCATGGAGTCCATAGTTAAGTTCTTTTCAGACTCCCTAAAATTGAAAATATTCTCGAGTGACCTTGTTTCTTCACACTTGTTAAATTAGTCAAGAAGAACATCCCTTATGGAGTCCATAGTTAATCTCTTTTCAAACTCCTTAAATATGAAAATATGGCCGAGTGACCTTGTTTCTTCACACTCGTTAAATTGGTCAAGAAGAACATCCCTTATAGAGTCCATACTTGAGCTCTTTTCAGATTCCTTAAATATGAAAATATGGTCGAGTGATCTTGTCTTTTTCACGCTTGTTAAAATGATTTTGAATAGACGTTTATTCGGTGATAGTTTACCCCTTTTTCGAGCCGACTAGAATACTTTCGAAAAAGGTACCCCAATGGAGTCTTCTTTTACATTTGTTCAGACTCTCTAAAAATGAAAAACCACCGATCTTACCTTCTTTGGGCTCATTAAAATTATATCGAAGGACATTATCATTGTGTCTTATTAATCACATTTGCATTCTCGCATCTTTGGCCTAATGTCGGCTCCATTTTTCTTTCAACTGAACCATTTGAAGCATGCCTTATACGCAAGCCTTGTAGCACTTTTCCTCTGCGTCCTGACACCTTGACCCATGGAGGATTTTTCCCGAGTGTCCCTTTCCTGCATATGTCCCCTAGCTCTGAGCATCAATGTGTTCCTTGTGCTTGGAACTTGTATGTTCGCGGCACTCGATCCTCCTTTGTAACATAGTATTCTTTTATTCTTTTTTAAGCTTCCCAAAATTATTGAAAAAGACAAAAAAATCAAATATACCCCAAAAAGAGGAAGGGAAAAGTATTTTCTTTTTGTTGACAACAAAATGAGTCTCCCTTGGACAAAGCACATCCTTCCATTTGTTCGTCAAGTTCTAGGATTCAATATGACCTTAGGAATTTGTTCTCACTACATAGAGTTGTGTCCTCCTCCATTTGGTTACCCTTCCAAACATATGGAGAGTTCGTGTTGCCTCGTGCATCGTGAAATTATGTCAATTCCATGCTTTCTGAGTCTCATATTTTTTCGTTCTTTCGTCCAAGGGAAGTTTTACTAAAACTTGAGTCAAGCTTTCTGTAATTTGTCTCTTGTCCTTATGCCTGACCACCCCAAAAAACCAATCAAGTCCTTGCTCAAAATCAATGAAGTTCTATGCCCGATCACCGAGATCCTATTGTATGTTCTGGACGAGTCATTGAAGACCTATGGATAGTGAAGTCGTACACTGATATTACACTCCTACCCAAGTTTTGAATATTTTGAAATTGTTGCTCGATCTTTGAATACCTCATGTCCAACCATCAGGCGTCATTTTCTTCTTGAATATGGATACTATACATGTATAAATTTTGATTTTGAGATGTAGATCCACTATGTACTACTCGCAGCTACACTTTATATATTTATATGACATGGATCTGCAGTGTATTTGATCGGCAGACATGATTTTATTTCATCCTGAGCATGGGTATGCCCGCCTCAGTGAGACAAATTGTTATTTTGTAGATGACACCTCCAAAACTCTGGTCTCTGGGCTCACTCACTTCGTACATTAGTGAATATTTGTAATGTATTTTGGCCATCAGATGCTCTTGTAACCTCACACATTAGGGGGCATCTGTTATAACCCTAAACTGCACCAGACATGCATACCTAACATCAGGCCACCTTACTTGCTATGTTTTCCAAGCCATCACTGAACAAATCTTCTAAAAACCATTGTTTTGAAGGTGTACGTGCCCTGCACCTCTATTTCCCACGTACACATGCTTTTTGCACAACTACAACCTGCGTACACTCACAAAAAATCATGAAAAATGAAAATTGAAAAGGGATACAAGTTTCTGGGCCATTACATAACCATTTGACCACCCATGGCCAGTCACCCCAACCGTTACTATCCATTTTGGCCTATAAATAAAGTGTTGGGGCCCCATTCCAAGAAGAAGCACAAGAGAATAGAAACTCTGCCCATTTCAGTATTCCCCCTTTGCCCCAATATTTTGCAACCACATTGGGAGTTTGAGCCATAATTCCTTCTTCCTCCTTTGCAAATCCTTTCCATTTCCCTAGAAAGAACTAAAGAGGAGAAGAATACGTGGAACCAGTTGGTGCATGGGGAAGAGGATCCCAGGACCGAGTTCGAGGAGTAGTGTCGGTCTCATGTTGTAAATGACTTTTGTGAGATTAATATATAGAATTACTTTTTTCGTCCCACCAAATGACGTCTTAAATATTTATGATTTGTTTACATTTATTGGTTATGATGTCTAACCCACTAATCCATATATAGAATGCATGCTTGTAGTTTCTTATTTGTCTTTTGGTGAATGCAGGTTGGCCTTGGGAGGAGATCAACAGTCGAGAAACAACTTAGCACAAGGGGATCGACATCGGATGCAGAGTTTAAGGTATGCCTACCGGATCCCTATACTGTGTCTTTTATGTATGATTGTGGGGTAATGTTGGGAAAGTTGATAAAAAGTAGGATACTTTAGACGGTTTTATCTTCCTACACTTTAGAACCCTGGTGTAGTCTGTAGAGGGGTTTTCCCGCTATAGCATGGAGTGAGGAAGTCGTCGGTCGGACTCGTGATACATAAGCATGACTATAAATGTGAACCCGTGAGTCTGCCAACCCGCGTACCTAGACATTTTCAGAAAAACAAATAATACTAAACACAAAGATACAAAATATAATAATTATCCCATTCCAAGTTTATTAGATATCACCTCATAAAAGAGAACAAAGTTTATATCGATCATACATTTAAAAAAAATGTATTTAACATCCATTAATAAATTTATGTAATTAAATTGTAAGATATTAATATTTAATATTAATAATGTAATATTTGGAAATATTGTTTTTAGATAATGTTAAATAGTTTATAGGGATCACCATCTCTAAACAATATCTCTCATGAGTAATTAAAACTCAAAGTAACAATAAAAATAAAAATAATAAAAACATTTTTTTTTAAAACTTAAAATTAACTATTCTTATTTTCAAATTTTGTTAATTTTATTTGAAATTTAAATWRAAAAAAHAADTWATTCAAAAHAAATWTTGATTTTTACTCARAGTGTATTTACCATAAACTTMAAAAWAATTAGTTARARWTTTHAAAATTCAATTATGAAAWTAYWAAAAAAAAACAMARYTMTATTAAAKTTTATATTCTTATAAAATTAAGATAAATTTTATATTCTTATAAAAATAAGATAAATTTTATAATTAAAATTAAAATTTGAATTAAATTTGAATAATTAAAATTATTTAAAAAAAATACATGTTTATAATTAAAATAAATATCTAGATTTTATTAAAATATCTATGAAATTTAATGGTTATATGGAAGTTTGAGACCATAAAGTTTAAATTTGATTAAAGTTTATTAAAATATGTAAGCGAATGGTTATAAGGAAGTTTGAGATAGTAATTCAAAAGTTAAATTTAAGAAAATAAAGTAAGAATTACCATAATTAAAGTTAATGGTAGCATGAACATTTCGTTTTAACATGATCAACCCAATATAAAATATTTTTTTTTATTTTTATAACTAAATTACATTTTAAGTCTTCTTTAAAATTTATAATATAAGCGCAATATTGAGCTCGCCATCGCGGGAGTCTATCTGTCAATTTGTATATCACGGAAATCTGGGTGTTGTTTGGAGGGCACGGAACAATAGAAACACAATTTTGAGCCCGCTAGTCCGGGAACCCACAATCCAAAAAGTGGGTAAGTATGGAATGAGGAAGCCATCGGTCAGACTCGTGATACATAAGCATGACTATAAATGTGAACTCATGAGTCTGCCAACCCACATGTAGACATTTTCCAAAAAATGAATAATAATAATCACAAAGATACAAACTATAATAATAATAGTAAAGTGGCTAAGTATGGAATGAGCAAATACAAAATATAAAAATAATAAGAAAGTGGCTAAGTATGGAATGAGGAATTCATCGATTGGACTCATGATACAAAAGCATGACTATAAATGTGAACGTGTGTGTAATGTACCCCAAATTTACCAAATTAAAAAAAAATGTTAGGTGGATTAAAACTTCTTTACTCTGATATACTTGGTCAAGCTTAAATCTATTATTGCCATTATCAGAATATGACATCTACCTACTCGTAGTTACAAGCGACTAATAACAAGATAGTTAACTTTTCTAAGTGATGTCGTGCCTATTAAAATAATTCAGTACATGTGAAACTGTTTAGTACACTCAACATTTTAACATAATAGGCTAGTGTTTAGACTACTCACGAAAATTGTAATATCAAAAATGGGCATGTAAGTATTATTGTATCCATAATGGGGCTATAGTAACCCTATCCTAACATGGGTACTACTTTTATCATATACGATCTATAAAAGTGGTTTTACCAAAAGATTTGTATTTAATCAAGACTTAGCACCTTCCACTTTGTATCCAATATATGAGTACTTTAAGCTTACCAAAAATAACCCCATATCTTAAGTTTCATTATTCTACTCTTATATAACATGTATAAAGATTGTTTGGATTTATCATAGGATATAAAATCCTCACTCCATATCTATATAGATATATATATCGTACCTATATCTATATCTATAGATATAGATATGGTCATACTGAGTAGCCTTATTCCTTTGAGATCGTATGGAAGGCAATACATTCACTACACGAGATTCTTAGCGTTGATATATATAAAAAAATGTGCACTCAAAACATACCTTACCCTTACTGCATACACATTCTAACTATTATATATAGTGGGCATATCTCATCAATTTTTTTGAAACTTTAACATGGTAACTAATTGAACTTAGTACACGGGAGTTGTAACGAAGGGTTGCTCGGTATACAAGTGTTAAACGTTTAAAGGGTTGGCTTCCAGTTAGGCGTGACAGGTCGTAACCCTAAGCCCGGTAACGCACTTCACCCATCCTTAAATTGTAACTTTTCAACGTGAACACCCACTCGACATCGTGACATGGCCCAACACTAAATGCATTATGGTGAACTAGGTTAAAGGTGATGTTAAGTCTATCTGTAAACACATTAATCCCCTGGTCGACAATTAAGAGGCGTTCTGCAACGTACTCGTTGTTAGGTTATCGTGTCCAATGTGGGCACACCAGATTCATTTATTCACATGGAAAGA
This sequence comes from Picea glauca, assembly GCA_000966675.3. NCBI lineage: Eukaryota > Viridiplantae > Streptophyta > Pinopsida > Pinales > Pinaceae > Picea > Picea glauca. The sequence continues at coordinate 159,032 of JZKD02S0630759.1, read as the reverse complement.
GTACTACGAACATCCTATCACCATTACTCTGCATTGTGAATGTTTCTAGGTAACTAATGTATCATTTTCCATTGGCTCTGTGCATTTTGCAAAAACGGCCCAGCATTAACCCTACAATGTTTTCTCTGGGTGTATGACCAATGAATTGGAGCAGACTTTCTCTGCTTAAGGAAATGAAGGTGCGCGACCAACTGGTTCTCCTTCTATACCAGGTAACCCCAAGAAAAACTCTATCTCTTATGTTATCCTGTAATAAGAACTGGTAGTTTGTAATAGTAGTCATATTCGTGACCACCTCTGTAACTGTCCCCTATGGTTTTCGGATTTGAGGTTCTTTCCTTTTTCTTTCACTTAATCTATGAATATCATTTACATCCACACTCTGTGTGGTATATCCCCATTTGGTAAATCGTGGTGAGTTACAATATTGCTGAGTTAGTATTTCTAGCGAGTGTAAACACCCTCTATTCATGGTTTTCATTTGGGACTTGTGTGAAGTTTATACTGGCGATTTAACCTTCTGGTTCAATATTTATTCCCATAATAATATTAATGTTATGTCGGCATGTTGTTAGGCCATGATATCGATCTTCTACTTATCGTTTATACTTGTATTTTGTTTAAATTGTTCACGACATACCTATCGCCCAAGAATCCTGTGGTTAAATATTTCTCTGGTTTCCTACTGTAAGTATTAAATTCGCTTATGGTGTTCACTATATGTATAAACTGTATGCCATTATTTCCTATTACCACACGTTATATATCCTAAATTCATAAAAGGGAATGATGGCATGAACCATGAACTATTGGCTCTTTAACTGATAGTATACATCCCAGGAACTTACTGTAAATTATTTTGTCTTCATTTTACACAGTGTAAATTCGTAAAAATGTTCCTTTTGTATGTAGTAAGGTTTTCTTACCCATGTGAAAAAATCTAGTAATTGGTCTGTAAGAATTTCCTCTTAATATATTCGAGTTTCACATACTTATACATAAATCGTTAGAGTCACAAGACTTCCTTCTGTGTATAAGTTCCTCCAGAATTTATACATCATGCATGCCTATATAAAATTCACCCTAAGTGCCATGTTCTTGAATCAACGTTTTAAATTAGTCTATCAGTACTTCTCCTTCCTAAAAGACATTAGTAAATGAAGTATCTCCATAATCTCGTCTAATTCTCCTCTATTGGACAGACTATCTCAGATGAAAAGGAGTGATTACAGTAAGTTCGTAATGTGTATTTTAAGTTAAGTTTATACTTGCATTCTTTTCTGAGTTTTATTTATCAACTCGTAAGTTTCATTATTTATGGAAGAAATGTCCCACAAACTATGTCTGTAATCCTAAATTGGGAAGGATATGCCTCTATGGGACATCTGACTTTACTGTGTGAAATTTATCATTCTGGTTATGAAAAATACAAAATGTTTAGCATTGTTTAAATAATTGTTTACATTCTTGCGCATCAAGGTAGTTTCCTTCGGTTACAAAACTAATGATGGGACCATGTTTTCTTTGCGAGGGTACGCATCAGCCATCCCTGGGTCCACTCCTCCCTTTGGAATGTGGACAGATCATCTATTCAACGCAGGTGGGGAACTGCTTCCATGCCAGCTATAATCTAAGTACTATTCATTTTCTTAATCTTTAATATATATTTTCGTTTGATTACTTTAACACAGTTTACTAAATATGTTGATTTATCCCTTGCAAGATTATTCACTTCGAAGGAAAATGATCAAGGGGACCACCTTTCTCGAAAAGGTATTCAAGTTCCAAATCATGGCGTTCAATTTAAAACTCCTTAGGTTTTTTTTACTAGTGGTACAGGGTCCTTACCCTAGGGTGCTCTACTGTGATAATTTTGAACTAGGGTTTCATGGATAAACTAGTTATTTGTAATTTAATTCTTTAATGGAATAAACACATTTGAAAGGAAACCCCATTTTGAATATGATTCAACAATTTAAAACAACTATGGTAGCATGTACTAGGTAGACTGTTGAATCTCTAATTGTCTATCGATCATCGTACATAGAATGTAATTTCCTTTAATAAGGGAGGGTTGTTATTCACTTTATCTATTTTTTATGGTATCTGTACAATGACTGAAACATTATTTTGAATGTATATATATGTACATATATATCTATATGGATACATGTGAATACACCCGATTATCGTCTATAGAAGCACATATTCACTTGTAAATTTCCAGAACACAACAACAATTCTAACATTCTTTATGACTAGTTAAACATATAAATATATTGGTATCTATACATGTATAACTAAACTTTATTATCAATTAGAACTCATGATAGATTTCATATCTTTACTCAGTGAGTGTAATCAACAGGTAAAATAATTATCCTATAACCATATCATTCTCTCAGCTAATAATAAAAAAAACATTTAATAAGAGAACAAGTAGATGCACATATCTGAATAAGATGCTGGTACAAAAATGGAACATCCAAGTTCCACCCAACCGTAGAACATAACAACCAAATTACTTTCTTCGTTCACCCCCTAGACTAACCATGAGTCCATAAGGGTGAATTCTAATGATCCTCATTTTCTACAGTCCTCTTTTCATATTAGAAAAATGCCTTGCCTCACACTAAACAATGGTCATAACATCAAGTGATATCCTTTCTCCAACATACTAAGCAGCGTCCTGCCTCCCCCATATATTGTATATCACGAGCATCTTGTGCCTAGGTCTTTTTCCCTCCTTGTTAATTTTCACAGCTCTACAAAATACCTGATTTTCAGGGGCTGCTAGTGGCCCAATTCCTCATTTCCCACTTGTAAAATTCATCCCTAAGGTAACTCAAGTTTGTTCCCCACTCATGGATTCATTGTCAGATGTTTTCAACATGGTTGTTCCATTTGTCCTCCAGCAATTTATATAAAAATAGTTGTCTTTTACATGTGTTACAGTCAAAGAGTTAGTTGGGGAATCAAATAGTTTCCCAACAGTCATAAATAATTAATTACAAATAATAAAATCCCAAATTCAGATTTTCCATAAATGGAAAAACATTTCCAAATACGAATTTGCCAAAAACAAAAATTTATTACTAAGCGCACATACAATTTAATAATTAATTATTTTTGGAAATATTACATCCTCTCCTCCTTCAATACAACATTGTCCTCAATGTTCATTCCTCTCTCGGAATAGGGTTGGATAATATTTCTGCAAATCTTCCTCTAATTACCAAGCGACCTCCTCAGGAATAAAGTGCTTCCATTCCACTTTTACCTAGGCAATGGATCTGTTTCGCAATACCATTTTTTTCTTGTCCAGAATGCGCAGAGGTTTCTCTTTCAACTCGTCTTCTGGTTCCACCTACACCATGTTTGAATCAATGATGTGAGTAGGATCATGGATATACTTTTTTAACAAAGAAACATGAAAAAAATTATGAACTTTTAAATCTACAAGGACCGGCAAGTTGATATTCCACGGGTCCAATTTGAGCTAAGATCTCGAAGGGGCCACAAAACTTGGGTGCCAACTTTGAACAGTTTCCTAGATTCAATTAAATTCTTCTTGCTTTGACTTTTAAATACATATGGTCTCCAACTTGAAATTCCTGTTGTCTCCTTTTCAAATATGCATAGTTTTTCTGTCTGTCTTGTGCCTCTTTTAAATATTGTTGTACCTTTATTACCATTTTTTCCATTTCCTGGAGCATTTATGGTCCCATCATGATTCTGTCAACTGGGTTATCCTAGCTAATCAAAGTTGTACATTTTATGTCGTATAGTACTTTGAAGGGGCTCATCTTAGTTGACGTATGATAGCCATTATTGTACGCAAATTCCACTAAGTGTAGGTATTCCTCCCACTTAGTTGGTTTCCGACTTACGTACATTCATAACATATCTTCCACAATCTGGTTCGTTCGTTCAGATTTCCCATCCGTTTGTGGATGGTAGCTTGTGTTGAAATTCAGGTTAGTATTCAACCCTACAAACAATTCTTTCCAAAACATTGATGTAAATTTGACATCTCTATCCGAAATCACCATTTTAGGAATACCATGCAATCTAAATATTTCCTTCATAAATATTTTAGCGATGTTAATAGATTTATAAGTAGATTTCATAGGAATAAAATGTGCACACTTGATAAGTTTTTCAATCACTACCATAATCAAATCATTCTGCTTTTGAGTTTTAGGAAAACATGTGATAAAGTCCAGTGAGATAGTCTCCCACTTCCATTCTGGTATAGGTAGAGGTTGTAGCGGGCTGGCTGGATGTTGATGTTTAGCCTTCACCTGTTGACAATATAGGCATTTAGATAAGTATTCAGTTGTCTCAACTTTCATGTTAGGCCAATAAAACAACCTCCTCAATGTTGTTACCATTTTCTGGTATCCCTGTTGACCAGAATATGGCTTCTTGTGCACTTCATCCAAAATTGTTAGCTTTAATTCAGCAGAATCTAGTATGTATAGCCTATTTTTGAATCTTAGTAGTCCATTTCTATCCAAACTTAGATATGTTATGTTCAAATTTTCTGCATTACCTTGTAAATATGCTACGGTTTTGATGTATTTTTTGTCATTACCACTTGCAGATATTATCCTTTGTTCAATGTTGTTTTTTGTTCTTCTAATACTTATCTCAAACAATTCATTAGTTCTCATAATTAAGGCATCTGCAACTTTGTTTTCTTTACCCTTGATGTGTCTTACTGTTATAACCCTAAATTGTACCACACATGCTTACCTGGCATCAGGCCATCTCATATCCCTTCTTTTCCAAAGCATTGTTGAAAAAATCTTTAAAAAACCTCTTTTATAAAGGTCCACGTGCCCTACTCCATTACTGCATGCGTGTACACGTTGGCTGACCCAAAACAACCTACGTGGACCGACAAAAGCACGAAAAAAGGAAAGTTGCCGACGAAACAAAAAAGGTATGGGTGAGTTAACTGAAAATCCTGACCATGCATGGCCGAGGGTTCATCCAAATACCTAGCTCCTTCTAGCCTATAAGAGAAGGGGTAGGGGTCCCATTTGGAAAACGAAAAATATAGCAAAGAAACTCTGCCCATTTGCGTATTCCCATTGTCCCAACCCTTTAGCCTTCCTTGTGCCAAAGGAGATACAAAGTAAAGTAGTTGGATGACAGTCGAAGAGGATCCCAGGATCAGGTTTGTAGAGTGGTGCTCGGTCTCAACTTTTGTAAGTTCACTCATTCAAAGTAATAAAGAAAGTGTTTTTCTCGTCCCAATTCATGAGTTATTCATAATTTGCTAGGTACATGTTTGAATTTCTGACCCATTATTCTATAGGTAGTATCCATGTGTAGTTGTTTCTTGTCTTGTATGCAGGTTAGCATTGGAAAGGAGAATCGCGAACAAGTAATCAAGTGTGACAAGGGATCAACATCAAACACCCAGAACGAGTTAGGTTGATCTAGCCATGCATTTACTAAAAAGAAATGGGATTTAAGTCTAGGGACGAAGGTAGAAATTAGATTTTCTATAGGTCATATCTGCATGAAAAGTCTAACCCTATTTTCTAGTCCATAAGGAGATTTTCCTCACAAAAGAATTGTCGACCATACTGGGGAGGTCATATCCCTCCTTCGTAGCCTTCACTCGGTGGCTCGCATTAGCAGTCCGTTGGACAACCTATATACCATAGTTTATATGGAGTAGGGAGTCAAGGACCACCTTTGCATAGTATGTATGTAGGTTCGACATCATTTTATTTGGCCGAAACATTTGGAAACAATGCCTTCTCATCCGCCGCTTTCCCAACTGGAAGCAATCCCAGTTTTGGACAAACTACTCCTATGCAGGGTACTATTCCTACACAGGGGGAGAACCTAGGAACTTCTTCTGCAACAGGACCTTGGAATTCAAGGCAGGGATCCGTTCTCTCGTCCAGAATGCCAATCTGGGGTAATTCTTTCCACTATCAATGGAACCCTGGACAAACTACTATGCCCATCCCCACGGGACCACCATGGGGCAATCCTTCCAAGAGTCCTTCGAATATAATGCATGTCAAACCATCTATGTCCTATTTGGGAAATCAGTTGATGATGTCTCCACATATGCAAAATCCATACGCTGGCCAAGGCCATAGTTTCTACCAAAATCCAGGCCAACAGCCAAACTTTTCCTGGTAACCTAGTGCCAGTCAAACTCTAGGCCCCTTTTTCCTAGGTTATAACCAACAACCCAAACTACCTTTCCTGGCGACTTTGCACTTGCCAGATTTGACAAGGTTGTTGAATGACCTCATTTGTCACGATCTGTGTTGGCCTCCTACGCCGATGAAGTTTCCTTCGGACATTCCAAAGTTCGAAGCCAAGCTTAACGAAGATCCAGGCGATCACATGACTACCTTCCATCTTTGGTGCTCATCTAACTCATTGAAAGATGACTTCATACAGTTGCAATTGTTTCAACATACTCTCATTGGGAGTGCCGCGAAATGGTACATTGAGCTTGATCACTCAAGATACTCTTCCTTTGGTGAGCTGGAAATGGATTTCCTCAACCATTTTCAGTTACCTGTGAGATACGATGCTGGCACAGAGCTGCTAGCCAATTTCGAACAGACAACAACGGACCATATCTCTGATCACATCTGATAATGGAGATGCTGGAAGAGTTTAATCAAGGTGCCAGTCCCACCAGTATTCCTGCTTGAGTGGTTCCTTAAGTCTTTGGTCTTGCTGTTATCCAAAGACGTCGCTACATTAGGAGTTTTCTGTGAAGAAGACGCCATCATGAGGGCTCAACAGTTTGAGCTCATCTATTCTTAGTCTGGTTTATTATACAACATCTTTCCAGATGCACCACGTTCAATACTGGATAAAAATAGATAGAGAGTTGAACCACATGCCGATGGTATTGTTGGTTTAGCATAAACAAAGCCCGCTGAACAATTGATGAAGCAGTTGCAGCAATTATCTATACAACACACAACATCCAGTCAAACTACTTCTTTCGCTGCTCCCCCTACCCAAATGTCGGAGGTACACACAGTGCAATTGAATAACCCAAAGGCCACCCAATATCTTGAAGGAAAGAAAAAACAACGAAAGAAGGGTAAGGGGGATAAAAAACCCACCTATAATGCTAGCGGGGACAAGACTGAAAAATGAAAGGCGAGGTATCCATGCAACTTGTGTGTGGAAGACCACCTGACCCATCTATGTCGTCGACTTGCAGAGGCCCAAAAGTTTGTGACGCAGCAACAACAGGCTATGTTGACTAATCCATTTCAGCATGGACAAAATCTAACTCAAGCCTCTGCAAGCACCGAAGGGGGCATCCATGAACCATGTTCGCCTCCGAACAACCCCGCATTTGTGAACGTATATATGGTTAGGGGTGATGCTTTTATATCGACTAGAGTGCATGACTATAGTAAACCAAGCACTTCTGAGAAGGGTAAAGAAGCTGACCTCCCATCTCTTCCTCTACAGATTGAGAAGATGTTGGGAGAAACAATGACACACATTCCCAAAGGTGCATTTAAAAAATCTTCTCATAACCCAAATGCAAGGGCCGCCCAGAACTACTCTGTGGTGGAAGATTTATCACAAACCCCTTGTGCGATGTCTGCTTTGGAAGTCCTCCAAAGCTTCCCTTCTCAAAGGAAAGCCTTGTTAACTGCTTTAGGCTCTAACGAGACTTGTAATCTGGGTACAATCATGTTGGATACAACTGACTTAAAATCTCGTCTACCTTACCACGTAGTGTTTCAGATAGTAGTGGCTTATCCCATGAAAACTTTTACTTGGAATATCTTCCACACGGTGGTTGATGAGGGCACCTCAACATGCGTTATTTTGTTGGCATGTTGGAAGGCCATTGGCCAGTCTGTTTTGTCTCCATCACCTACTCTCCTCACCACTTTCGACGGTCATTCGTTCCGACCACATGGCATCGTTCCTTCTTTCCCCATGCAGTTAGGAGGGAGGACTGTGTCTGTTGAAGTAGATGTAGTCTATGCTCCCCTCGACTATAACATCTTGTTAGGAAGGAGTTGGACTTATGCTATGAAAGTTGTGTTTGCTACAGTTTTTTGGGTCTTGTTGTTTCCACATGAGGGCCAGATAGTGACCATCGATCAATTGTCTTTCTCCAGACCTGACCCTGCTTTGGGGGAATCCATGGTCCCGATGATTGATAATCCTCAACCAGGTGTCGTCAACGTAGGAGTTTGTTTGTGCCCATCCTTGATGGGTACCTTCGATTACCCGCCCCCTCATGGCGATATCAAATTTATATCCAATCACCATAAGGTTGAGATTTTTCAAGTTTCATCGTTCTGCATGACTTACTTTGAGGATCCATGGATCCTTCCTTCTCCATCGGCCACGATGGATGAGACAGGGAACTCGGGAATGTCCATGCCCTTGTCTACAACTGAAGTAGCGTACTCTTTAGTCCAGCAAGCTTCAGCTAACACTGATCCGACTCCTGCACAAGAGTTAGATCCACTTCTAGAGCCTATTTGGGCTCAGGGTTCTCTTGCTAACACCGATTCATTATACTTAGTCTTTCCTTCTGACAAAGTAGTAATCGAAGCAATGACTAGTTTGGACAAACCTTGGGAATATCTTCATCACAGATCATATTTTCTCCCAGAGTTAAGCCAAATCGAAGTAGGAGAATTCACCGTGACCATGATGGGGGATCAGTCGTACCCTATTAATCTCTTAGCTACACACGAAATTTATGCTGAGGTAAATATGGAAACTATCGCTGAAACTATACCAATCAATATCTCCCGAAACCCTGACATTGTGGAGAATGTTTTTGTTGGAGCTGACTGCTCCCCTGACGAGATTCAAATCTACAAAGATCTTTTCAAATAATTCCGCAATGTTTTTTCCTGGTCTTATGAGGAAATGCTAGGTATTGACCCAAAAATAGTTGAACATGAGATTACAACGTATCCTCATGCCAAGCCTGTTCGGTAGACGCTTCATCCAGTTAATCCTAAGAAAGCAGCAGCCATTAAGGTTGACGTTGAGAAATTGCTAAAGGCAGGTTTTATCTATCCTATCCATTTGACTCAATGGGTATCAAATCCTGTCTCGGTCAATAAAAAACAAGGCACGATTCGTGTATGTACCGATTTCCGTGATTTGAACAAGGCATGTCCCAAAGATAATTTTCCAACACCATTCATAGACCAGATCATTGATGAATGTGCTGGTTGCGAATCCTTTTCTTTCATGGACATTTTTTCGGGATATAATAAAATACAAATCAAACCCGGAGACCAACACAAAAAAACATTCATTTTTCCTTGGGGTACATTCGCATATCATAAGATGCCTTTTGGTCTTAAAAATGCTGGAGAAACCTCTCAACGGGCCATGCATTTTTCTTTCCATGACCTCAATCATATAGTCGAGGCCTATCTATATGATTTAGCATCATGATCTCGCAAGAGAATGGATCATCCCACACACCTTAGACTTATCTTCGAACGTTGTCACTACTTTCAGATTCGCTTGAATCCAAATAAGTGTATCTTTTGCGTAACATCAGGACATTTTTTAGGTTTCATCATATCAACAACAAGGATCATGGTTGATCCTCTCAAGGTGGAAGCAATAATCCAGTTGCCCCCCCCACGCACAATCCTTCAACTTCAGAGTCTACAAGGCAAGGCAAACTTTTTACGACGCTTCATCACCAACTATGTTGAAATCACCAAGGGCTTTATGCACTTACTGAAGAAAGACATTCCTTTTTACTGGGACGATGTTGCTTAATGCTCTTTGGATGCATTAAAACATGCCCTCACAACTGCCCCTCTGCTCCGGCCACCTAACTATAACAAAGATTTCTTATTATATCTGGCTACAACAAAGTCAACCATTGGCATGGTTTTAGTTCAGGAAGATGACTTGTTCTCAGAATACATGATCTATTACCTGAGCCGAGGCCTCGTAGGATTGGAACTAAATTATTATCATATCAAAAAACTTGTGTTGGTAGCAGTTCATGCTGTCCAACGATTCCATCATTATGTTCTATTTTGCAAGACCACTGTCATTGTTGTCATGAATCCATTCCAGTACATGTTGACACGACGGGTAATAGGAAGAAAAATCAGTAGATGGATAGTCATCTTTTAGGATTTTGACTTAGACTTCATTTCAGCAAAGTCCAAAAAGTCACTGGTCTTCGCAAAACTTATTTCGGAACTTCCGGTTGAGTCAGGTGACGTTGTGCCTGAAGAATCGCCTATCCGGGGAGATATGTTTTTGATCACATCTTCAGATCCATGGTATGGAGATATACTTATCTATCTGCAGACTTTGAAGTGCCCCACTTCTTCTTCTTGTGATGAGCGTCGACGTATACGCCATCAGGCTAAGAATTATCTCATACTCGATGATACGTTGTATCAGAGAGGTGTAGATTGCATCCTACGCCGATGTCTCACTCATGAGGAGGCAGTTATCGTGCTCAACGATTTCCATACCAGAGCTTGTGGTAGTCATTTGTCTGGGTTGGAAACAACCCAAAAGATTCTATGAGCAGGTTACTTATGGCCGACACTTATCAAAGATTGTATCGAATCAGTCAAGAAGTGCCATCCATGCCAAATCTTCTCTCGGAAGATGAGGGCACATCCTGCTCCTATGTTTCCTGTCATCACCGTTGGTCCCTTCACCAAGTGGGGGATTGATTACACCACATGCAACCCCCCTTCAGCAAGGGGGCATCGCTATATCATCATAGCTGTCGACTACTTCAAAAAGTGGGTCAAAGCTATGCCAATGTTTAAAGATGATGGAGAGACTGCAACTCTCTTTTTATTCAACCAGAGCATAGCAAGGTTCGACATCCCAAGGGAGATTGTCACTGACCATGGCAGTCACTTTCAGAATCAGATGATGACTGAATTAACATCAAAGCTTGGGTTATGGAAAGAACATTCATCACCCTACTACTCCCAGGCCAATGGGCAGGTGGAAGTTGTAAACAAAACTCTTAAGACTATTCTACAACGAACTATCGAATCATCCAAGTCAAATTGGCATTTGATGTTATACTCGACATTATGGGCTTACCGAACATCTGTTAAGACTGCAACCGGTTTCTCACCTTTTCAACTCGTTTACAGGCTGGAGGTAGTCTTGCCCATCGAATGTTAGATCCCATCTCTAAAATTGGGAGTACAATTATTGCCAAACACATCTCCACTCGAAGAACGGTTAGTATACGTTGAGCATCTCAATGAACATCGTCATGATGTGTCCCTAGCCAACGAGGCTCACAGACATAAGGTCAAGTTTCAATATGATAGGTTCGTTCGTCCTCGGATTTTCTTTGAAGGCGACCTTGTCCTGGTCTATGACCAAGATAAGGACCCCTTGGGGGTAGGCAAATTCAAACCCATGTGGTTCGGGCCTTTCATCATAAAAGAGGTGTTAAAAAATGGCACCTATTGTCTGCCTGATTTCGAAGGGAATTCTTTGGCGAAGCCTAGAAATGGGCTCTACCTCAAGAAGTATTACTCATAGGCAGGTCACTGTGGGTAACTTTTTGTAACATATGTATAGTCTTTGTACTGTTACTTTTTAGTTTCTTTTAAGTGTTATGGACATATTATTGATGTTATCTTTCGTCACTATGGAAGATGTCAAGTGACTCTGAGGTGTTTGTTGGGTATGTAGATGGTGCTAGTCGACACACTCAGAGGCTTGCCTCTGCAACTTGGGTAATCTTTACACCTCAAGGCCAGTTGTTATCTTCCAGAGGTATATGCTTAGGTGACACCACAAATAATGTCGTCGAGTATAGTGCAGTTATTGAATTACTTCGTGATGCTTTGTCATTGGGTATCTGTCATCTCAGGGTCTATCTCGACGCTCAACTGGTTGTGTCTCAGTTAAACATAGTATACTGGGTTTATGATCCAACTTTACACCGACGATTCCTTAGGGTACATCTCTTAGAATGAAAATTTAATTATATTACATATTTTCATGTTCCTAGGAGATTAAACCAAGTTACAAATACTCTAGCTAATCAAATTTTAGATTGGCATCTTGCACACATATGAAAGACCATTAACATAAGCATGTAAATACATTATTTGTACACATGATCCATAAGACACAAAAGACCAAAAAAACCATATATAATATCATAAAGTAACCAGAGTACATAGATGGATGCAAGCGCCTAAAAAATAGGACCAATAACGAGTCACAGGGCTTCTGCCCTCAAAAACTATATACAAGTAGTTCTCGTGGCACGCAAAATGTCTAAATAGGTTTAGGGCCTATGGGCCCTGTTATATTGGTCCATAGCATGGGATAAACGCCTAAACAATCGGACCCACGTCCGAGGTGCCCCCACTACATGAGGCTGGATGGATGGCGGTAGGTCCTCAATCTCTACCATTGGGACTATGCGAGTGAGTGCAGTAAGTTCCGCTCAACTCATCTAAGTACCCTCTTAGCCTCCCCAGATGGGAGTTCTCCTGCTACTGCTGGTCCCCCGGTAGCGGCGGTTGCAGCCCCTGGCCGAGGACGACGCTTGTTGCTTGCATAATCGATAGGTCGCACTGGTCCCACATCTGTATGCAACAAATGTATATCTGTCAAATACTCTGGCATATAAAAAAAAATAAAAATGATGATATATAACAAAAACGGCATAAAAATTACATATACAACAAAAAAAACTACAATGGTGGAGACTTACCCATCTCCCCTCGCTCCTCACCAGGAGGTACTGGTATCTCCGGGTCTCTTGAAAAGTAAATCCTGGCATAGGAATGGTCCTCTATAACCGATATCTCCCATGATAGCCATGCAAAAAAGTCATCATTGAAGGACTCATTGGTCCTTCTAGCACCCTATCGCGGTAGTAATACTGCCCATCTACACACAATAGGAAAAGAGGCTTGATGTCCTCGTACCACTACCTAAGGACTAAAACTCAGAACTCTCTCGAAAAAGAATGAACACAAAATAGTCTCAAACCCGAAGTTCCTCTGTGTCCACTGACGAAAATCTGTCAATTGCCTCTTCATACACTCCAGCAGTGTAGCACTCCAATTGAAAATTTGTGCATTCAAGCATTGGAAAACGCAGTTCATCTGTGTGAGGGATGTCTGATGCAATGCCATTGAACCGGTAATCCACCCAATGAGCAATAATATCGCTTGCAGTGATAGGTTAGTGATCTTGCTTATAGGCACCTGGGAGCTCAAACAGTTTGTCCCAGCCTCACAGTACAAGGCTATCAGTTCCGCTATGTTATGCGGCCCCAATGGAAACGTCCTGAAATTGACTGGTTCCCCTCTCCTTGAGAGGCCAGTCAAAAAGTAGATATCCTCGGTGGTGGGCACCAGTGATTGCCCCTCTAGCATGAAAGCCTCTGCATCAAGGTGCCAATAGTCAATCAAGGAATTTAGTAGCCTCGGTTTCACCCGCATAAACGGACATAGGAAGAACTTTAACAAACTACATTGCATTAACACAACCATGGTATTCGGATCTCCTACAACCAACTCACCAACTTCTTCATGCTCCCTTTCCCTCCAGCGGACATACATCCTGCCAAAACAACAAGGTTCAGGAGGGTGAGTGAGTTCTTTTTGATTTTTTTTTGTCTATAAAGGGAGGTCCACGCATGCTGTATAGGTGACAATCATGTGTACATGCAGGTAGGTTTTACTCTGCCCGAGTGTACATGCGGCCTGTCTAGAGACAACCCACATGGACCTAGGGCCGACCTTTTAAAGGTCGACGCCCACCCAAAAAATGAAATGCAAAGAAAAAATAAAGAATTGAATAGCTATATAGGGGCATTTGTACTTACTTGGTCCAGACGGAAGTTCGTTTCGTCCACTCTAGCTCCTGGAATCACCACTTTTATCAAAGGGGGTCTTTTGGCTCCATAGTCAATTTCCAAATCAAGAATGGTGATAATGAGCTGCCAGCTTCTATTTTTAACTTTTTGGCCTCTTTTTGTCACTTTTTTGGCCTCCCTTATCATTTTCTTTATTCCAAAAACCATTTAGAGTGATTCGGGAGTTGCATTGGAGGGATTTGATCAGGTATTGAGACATTTTTTGATAGTTTTGAGTAATTTTCGACGGTCCATGAAAACTTTTCCGACGATCAACTTGAGCATATAGGTTCAGTTTCTACCCAGATTTTTGTATCTCATTGTCTTTTTCCTTTACCATAGGAGCGATCCCATTAGGTTGTGACACAGAATCATCATCTTTTCTTTATAAGTGTCGCAACTTGGTGGTAGAGCTTACCGGAGTATGGATGCCCTAGGTAGATCCTGGTTGCATTATGGCATTCATGTTGTCTCTAAAAACACTGTAGGCTCGGGAGTCCTTATAGTCTTTCCTGAATATGAGTTTGAGCCTCATTTGCATGATTCTTCTTCGCTCTTGACCTCACCCTTAGGACTCCCAAAAAATAATGGGTCTTCTTTTAAGCCCTTTTCAGACCCTATAAATATGAAAAGATTGTCGAGCGATCTTGTAGCCTTTCATGCTCGTTAAACTGAAATTTGAAGTCACATCTGTCTAACGGTAGTTTACCCCTTTTTCGGTCCAGATGGTCAACTATACGAACAAAGGTATACTCTATGGAACTTCAGCTCTATAGAAGAGTACTCTCAGGTATAATTTTATCCCTTTTTCAGTCCTGAGGGACTAAACTTACGAAGAAGCAACCCCAACGGAGTCCATAGTTAAGCTCTTTTCAGACTCCCTAAAATTGAAAATATTGCCAAGTGACCTTATTGTTTCACACTCGTTAAATTGGTCCAGAAGAACATTCCTGACGGAGTCCATAGTTAAGCTTTTTTCAGACTCCTTAAAAATGAAAAAATGGCCGAGTGATATTGTCTTTATCACACTCATTAAAATGGTTTTGAATAGACATCTTGTCAGTGCTAGTTTACCCCTTTTTCGAACCGACTAGACTACCTTCGAAAAAGGTACCCCAATGGAGTCTCCTTTTATGTTTTTTCAGACTCTCTAAATATGAAAAACCACCGAGATTACCTTCTCTGGGCTCGTTAAACTTACATCGAAGGACATTACCATTGTGTGTTTTGTTCACCGCATTTGCATACCTTATATATCAGCCTTGTAACAATTTTCTTTTGCATTTTAACACCCTTGGCCCCTGAAGGATTTTTTCCCGAGTATCATTATTTTGAACATGAGTCTTGTCCTTGTGTCTTGAACTTGTATGTTTGCAACACTTGTTCCTCCTTTGTAACGTAATATTCCTTTATTCTTTTTCCACAACTATTGAAAAGGACAAAAAAAAAAAAATCAAATATACGCCAAAAAGAGGAAGGGAAAAGTATTTTCTTTATTGGTAGCATAATGAGTCGCCCTTGGATAAATCACATATGTCTGTTTGTTCATCAGACTATGGAATGTAGTACGAGCTTAGGAATCTTTTTATCTCTATATAGAGTTGTGTCATCCACAGTTTGGTTATCCGTCCAAACATATGGAGAGTTTGTGTTGCCTCCCGCTTCATAGACTTATGATTAATGCCATGTTGCTTGAGTCCCGTCATTTGTCATGCTATTATCCAAGGGAAGTTTGTCACCAAGCTTGAGTTGACCCCTCTGCAATATGTCTCTTGTCTTCATACCCGTCCATCCTGAACATCCAATCAAGTCCTTGTTTGAAATCATTGAAGCCTTCAATATGATCATCAAGATTATCAAGTCCATGACCAACAAGCCGTCGAAGACCTCTGGGTAGTGCAGTCGTACACTCATATTACACTCCTACCCGAGTTTTGAATATTTTAAAGTTGTTGCTCGAGCTTTGAAGATCTCATCTCCAACCATCAGGCCGTATCAACTTCTAGAAGATGGATACTCTATATGTATATCTTTCTGATTTCGAGATGTAGCTCCGTTGTTTATTGTTCGCGGCTACTCTTTATATAGTTATATGACATGGATCTACATTGTATTTTATTGGTAGCCATGATTCTATTTTATCCTGAGCATGGGTATGCTCACCTCGATGAAACATTTGTTATTTTGCAGATGACACCTCTCGGTTCCTGATCCTTGGGCTCAATTGTTTGGCACATCAGTAAAGATTGGTAATGTATTTCGACCATCAGATGCTCTTATGACCTCACACATTAGGGGGCATCTGTTATAACCCTAAATTGCACCACACATGCTTACCTGGCATCAGGCCATCTCATGTCCCTTCTTTTCCAAAGCATTGTTGAACAACTCTTTAAAAAACCTCTTTTATAAAGGCCCACACGCCCTACTCCATTATTGCACGTGTGTACATGATGACTGACCCAAAACAGCTCGTGTGGATCGAAAAAAGAACGAAAAAAGGAAAGTTGCCGACGGAACACAAAACCTATGGGTGAGTTAACTGAAACTCTTGGCTATGCATGGTTGAGGGTTCGTCCAAATACCTAGCTCCTTCTATCCTATAAAAGAAGGGGTAGGGGTCCCATTTGGAAAAGGAAAAATATAGCAAAGAAACTCTTGCCGTTTGCGTATTCCCATTGTCCCAACCCTTTAGCCTTCCTTGTGCCAAAGGAGATATAAAACAAAGCAGCTGGAGGACAGTCAAAGAGGAGCCCAGGATCAGGTTCGTGGAACGGTGGGCGATCTCAACTTTTGTAAGTTGACTCATTCAAAGTAATAAACAAAGTTCTTTTCCCGTCCCAATTCATGAGTTATTCATAATTTGCTAAGTACATGTTTGAATTTCTAACCCGTTATTCTATAGGTAGTATGCATGTGTAGTTGTTTCTTGTCTTGAATGTAGGTCAGCATTGGAAAGGAGAACCGTGAACAAGTAATCAAGTGCAACAAGGGATTGACATCAAATGCCCAGAACGAGGTAGGTTGATCTAGCCATGAATTTACTAAAAAGAAATGGGATTTAAGTCCGGGAACGAAGGTAGAAAGTAGATTTTATATAGGTCATATCTGCATGCAAAGTCTAACCCTATTTGCTATTCCGTAAGGATATTTCCCTCACAACACTTACTTCGAAATCGAATTCACTCAAGAAGGTCAACCACCTTGCTTGCCTTGAATTAAGATTTGGTTGACTGAATAAGAATTTCACACTGTTGTTATCAGTTAGCAACCAAAATCTTCTTCCCATTAAATAGTGTCGCCGCATTTTTAGCGCATGAATTACAGTTGTTAATTCCAAGTCGTGTGTGACGTAGTTTTGTTCATTCTCTTTCAAATTTCATGAATTGTAACAAATAGCGTGCCCTTCTTGAGTTAGGAAACCTTTCAAGCCTTCTTTTCTTGCATCCACACAAATTGTAAAGTCTTTATCAGGCTCTACTACCTTTAAAATAGGTGTGGTTGGTAATAGTTATTTTAACTTATTAAAATTGTCCTGACATTTCTGTGACCAAGTAAACTTTGTCGCCTTTTTCTGTAGAGATGTGATTAGGTATGCAGTATTAGAGAACCCCTCGATGAATCTGTGGTAGTAACTAATAATTACCATGAATGACCTAATGTCATCCACATCCTTAGGGATATGCCATTCCATGATGTCCCTTATCTTCTTTGGGTCAACTGCAATACCTTCTTCAGATATTACATGTCCTAGGTATTGTATTCTCTTTTGGTAGAAGTCACATTTGTCAAATTTTGCATATAGCTTGTGTTTCCTTAAGGTCTACAATACTATTTTTAGATGTTCTTCGTGCTCTTATTCTATTTTCAAATAAACTAAAATGTCGTCATTAAATACCAATTTTTTTTTATCCAAATATTGACTGAATATGTTATTCATAAAACACATAAATGTCGCTGGTGTGTTAGTAAGACCAAACAAAATAACAACAAACTCATAATGTATGTACCTCATTCTAAAAGTTGTTTTACTTATATCTTCATCCTTTATTTTGACATGGTGATAGCCAAATCTTAAATCTAACTTAGAGAAAATATTTGCTCCTCCCACTTGGTCAATCAAGTCGTTGATTCTGGGTAGAGGATACTTATTTTTAATCGTCATCTTGTTTATCTATCGATAATCAATACATAATCTTAAAGTCCCATCTTTATTTTTAATGAAAAGGACTGGTGCTCACCAAGGCGAGACACTTGGTCTAATGTATTCCTTGTCCAACAGTTCTTGTAGTTGAATTTTCAACTATGTTAATTCGGGTAAACCCATCCTATAGGGTGCCTTAGATATCGGGGTTGATCTAGGTAGCAGATCAATGGAGAAATCTATATCTCTCCTTGGAAGCAGTTCTGTTATTTCATCCAAAAATAAATGTCTAAACTCATGTAAGATGATAAAGTATTCTAGGCTGAGTTTATCTTCCTTTTCTAACAGATTTGTCACTTGAATAGCATAAATCTGACAACCTTTATTCATGCATTTCTTCAACAGCATGGCTAAAATCTGCCTATCTGAGACGAATTTTCTGATGCCTTGTATTGTCGTAACTATGTTGTTTTTGTCTCTATAACTAAGTGATTTTTCATAAAAATCCAAAATTACCTTATGTTTCTCTAACTAGTCCATTCCAATGATTATATCATAAGATCCCAAAGGTAAAATATTCAAATTTAACTTTGTGTTTTGGCCATCTTAGTTGAGTTCACATTCAGAAATGAAATCTGTTACTTTTCTCTTAGTCCCTGTTGCTAGCTGCACTAACCAGGATTTAGAAGGTTTTACTTTCTTAAGCTTGTTTGAATCAACTAAACCAGGAGTAACATAACTCAGAGTAGTTCCTGGGTCAATTAAAATAGAAATACGATTATTATTAACTTTACCTTCAATCTCCGCTATAGTGGATTGATGATTAGCTTGTCGACCATCCACAACTGCATTAATTATGTGTACACTTCTTCCCACATCTCCTACTGTAGAGGCCTCTTGCAGGTTATGAATTGTGGTCCTTGCTGCGTAATTTAAATGTGGACAGTTCCTCCTTAAGTGACGTTCTCCACACTCCCAACATTTTAACCGTTCACCGGGGCTGTCCCAAAATTTGTTGGTTCCCAGGTTAACTGGCCTACCTACCCCTTGGATATTCTGGTTGTTAGAATGATTATATTTCCTTTGGAAGTTCTTTTCCATATTCTGGAAATGGTCTGGTTGCAACCCTTTCTTTCACAGATTCATCCTCTCCTGTTTCTTATGCTTCCAAGCCTTTAGAATTTCAGACCACTGTTTGTACTGATCATAGCACATCAAAGCCTTTCTAAAAAGTTTTCTTAAGGTCTTGTGATTGGCGAATTCAATTATGTCCTTATAGGACTATGGTAGGCATCTTAGGAATCATTGTAGTTTTACTTTGTGTTCCCTGATGTATGGAACAAATCTTAATAATTCAAGAAATTTGTTTATCATGTCGTCCATGGTCATTTGTTCAAGTCTTAGTTCATAAAATTCTTTGGTCTTTCTTTCATAATAAATTTCTAATAAATACTATTTATTGAAGTTTTTCCTCAAATCTGACCATTCCATCTGTTTCTCTTTTAAACCCTTGGCCAACTTCAGTTCCTTCCACAAGATACCTGCTTTTCCTTTCAGGTTATAAATGGCCATTCTAATCTTCATGTTACTAGAACAATTATAGATCTCGAAATACTTCTTTATATCCAGTAACCATGCTTTAGCCTCCTCCCCTATCATGGACTCTCGGTCAAAGGTGGACAGTTTGACCATCTTGAATTCACCCTCCAGGTAGTCCAGCTGTTTTCTTTTCCTTCTTATGGTTGTTTTATTTTATGTTGTTCGTGCACCTTCGAAAGAACTATTCTCGTTTTCTGCTTCAAGACCAAAATTTTTGGAGTCTCTTTTGTTGATCTCTTCTTCCTTGTCATTGTCTTTTGGGATATTATTTGTTACTATGTTTCACAATAGTACTTCATTTATTTCCTGCTGGTCTTCATGTGTATTTTTCAATTTCTCATTATCTTCCTTGAAAACTTGCAGTTCCAGGATAAGGTTTCTCATTGTTTCTAGAACCTGGGTGGATGACCTTCCTTCATTGATCTGTCCAGGTTATTTAGGAGGTCCTTGATTGGGATTCTCTTCAAGTATGCTCTCCTCTTCATTCTGTGCTACCATTATCACAACAAAACAAAAAATTTATGTTTGTAACAGTAAGCATTTTTGTTAGTTTTTCTCTTAACATAAATAAAATTTACTAAACTAATTTTTGGCCTTCCCCTGAGGTCCAACTATTGTAACCTTTAGCTCTCACACCATATGTAATGTACCCCAAATTTACCAAATTAAAAAAAAATTGTTAGGTGAATTAAAACTTCTTTACTCTTATGTACTTGATCAAGATTAAATCTATTATTGTCGCTATCAGAATATGACATATACCTACTTATAGTTACATGCGACTAATAACAAGAGATTTAACTTTTCTAATTGAAGTTGTGCCTATTCAAATAATTCAGTACATGCGAAAATGTGCAGTACACTCAACATTTTAACATAATAGGCTAGTGTTGAGAATGTTCATGAAAACTGTAATATAAAAAGTGAACCTGTAAGTCTTATTGTGTCCATAAAGGGGCTATAGTAACCCTATCCTAACATGGGTATTACTTTTATCATATAGGATCTATAAAAGTGGTTTTACCAAAAGATATGTCTTTAATCAAGACTTATCACCTTCCACCTTTTATCGAATATATCAACACTTTAAGCTTACCAAAAATAACCCCATATCTTAAGTTTCCTTATTATACTCTTATATAACATGTATAAAGATTGTTTGGATTTATCATAGGATATTATATCCTCACTCCATATCTATATAGTTATATATACCATATCTATATCTATATATATATGGTCATACACAATATCCTTATTCCTTTTATATCATATGGAAGGTAATACATTCACTACACGAGATTCTTAACATTGCTATATATAAAAAAACATGTCCACTTAAAACAACCATTACCCTTACTGTATACACATTCTAACTATTATATATAGTCGTCATATATTGTCATTTTTTCTTTAAAAATTTAACATGGTAACTACTCAAACTTAGTACATGCAATTTGTAATGAAGGGTTGCTCGGTATACAAGTGTTAAATGTTTAAAGAGTTGGATTCCAGTTAAGCGTGATAGGTCGTAACCCTAAGGCTTGTAACACACTTAACCCAGCCTTAAATCTTAATTGTTCAGCGTGAAAGCCCACCCAACCTGATGACATGGCCCAACACTAAATGAATTATGGTGAGCTAGGTTAAGCGTGATGTCAATTCTATATGTAAACACATTAATCCCCTGATCGAAAGTTAAGAGGGGTTCTGCAATGTACTGGTTATTAGGTTATCGTGTCCAATGTGGGCATTCCATATTTTCTTATTCACATGGACAGAGTACTATGAACATCCTATCACCATTACTCTACACTGTCAAGGTTTCTGGGTAACTAATCTATCGTTTCCCTTTGGCTCTGCGCATTTTGCAAAAACGCCCCAGCGTTAACCGTACAATGTTTTCTCTGGGTGTATGACCGAGGAATTCGAGAGGACTTGAACTGCGTAAGGAAAGGAAGGCGCACGACCAACTAATTTTCCTTCTATACCAGATAACCTCAAGAAAAACTCTCTCGCTTATGTTATCCTAAAATAAGAAGTGGTATTTTGTAACAGTAGTCATATTCGTGAATACCTCTGTAACTGTCCCCTACGGTTTCCAGATTTGAGGTTCTTTTCTTTTTCTTTCACTTAATCTCTAAATATTGTTTACATCCATGCTCTGTGTTTTATATCCCCATTGGGTAAATCGTGGCGAGTCACGATATTATTGAGTCAACATTTCTAGCGAGTGTAAACACCCTCTATTCATGGTTTTCATTCAGAACTTGTCTGAAGTTTATATAGGCGATTTAACCTTCTGGTTCAAGATGTATTCCTGTAATAATATTAAGGCTTTCCCGACATGTCGTTAGGCCATGACCTTGATCTTCTACTTATCATTTATACTTGTATTTTGTTTAAATTGTTCACCGCATACCTATCGCCCGAGAATCATGTGGTTAAATCTTTTTCTGGTTTCCTACAGTAACTCTTAAATTCGCTTATGGTGTTCACTATATTTATAAATTGTATGCCATTATTTCCTATTATGATGCGATATATCTCTTGGATTCGTAAAAGGAAATGATGGCATGAACCCCGAACTATCGGCTCTTTAGCTGAGAGTACACATCCCAAGAACTTACTGTAAATTATTTTGCCTTTATTTTACATGGTTTAAATTCGCAAAAATGTCCCCTTTGTATGCAGTAAGGTTTTCTTACCCATGTGCAAAAATTTAGTAACTGGCCTGTAATACTTTCCTCTTAATGTATTCACATTTCACATACTTATACATAAATTGTTAGAGTCATAATACTTCCTTCTGTGTATAAGTTCTAGCATAATTTAAACATCATGCATGCTTATATAAAATTCACCCTAAGTCACTTGTTTATGAATCTGTGTTTTAAATTAGCCTATCTGTACTTCTCCTTTGTAAAATACATTAGTAAATGAAGTATCTCCATAATCTCTTCTAATTCTCCTCTATTGGATAGACTGTCTTCGACGAAAATGAGTGATTACAATAGGTTCATAATGTGTATTTTAAGTTAAGTTTATACTTGCATTATTGTCTGAGTTTTATTTAGCAACTTGTAAGTTTCATTATTTAGGGAACAAATGTCCTGCAAACTTTGTCTGTAATATCGAATTGGGAAAGATATGCCTCTGTGGAATATGCGACTTTACTATGTGAAATTTATCATTGGAGCGCATCAAGGTAGTTCCTTTCGGTTACAAAACTAATAATGGGACACTATTTTCTTTGCAAGGGTACCCATCAACCATCCCTAGGTCCACTTATCCCCTTGGACTATGGACAGATCTTCTCTTCAACGTCGGTGGGGAACTGCTTCCATGCTAGCTATAAGCTAAGTACTATTCATTTTCTTAATCTTCAATATTTATTTTCTCTTGACAACTTTAACACAGTTTACTAAATCTATCAATTTTCCCCTTGCAAGATTAATCACTTCAAAGGAAACAGATCAAGGGGATTGCCTTGCTCGAAAAGGTATTCGAGTTCCAAATCTTGGAGTTCAATTTAAAACTCATTAGGTTATGTTTAATAGTGCTATAGGGTCGTTACCCTAGGGTGCTCTACTGTGATAATTTTGAACAAGGGTTTCATGGATAAACTGGTTATTTGTAATTTAATTCTTTAATGGAATAAATATGTTGTAAAGGAAGCCCCATTTTTAATATGATTCAACAATTTAAAATAGTTATGGTAGCATGTATTATGTGGACTATTGAATCTCCAATTGTCTATGGACCATCACATATAGAATGTAATTTCCTTTCATAAGGGAGGACTGCTATTCGCTTTATCTACTTTTTATGGTACCTGTACAATGACTGAAATGGTATTCTGCATGTATAGATATGTACATATATATATCTATATGGATACATGTAGATACACCGAGTTATCTTCTATAGAAGCACACATTCACTTGTAAATTTCCAGAACACAACAACAGTTCTAACATTCTTTATGCTTGGTTAAACATATACATATATTAGTATCTATACATGTATAACTCAACTTCATTAGAAATTAGAACTCACAATATCTTTCATATCTTTACTCAATGAGTATAATCAACAGGTAAAATAATTATCCTATAACCATTTCTTTCTATCAACTAATAATCAACAAAACATTTAATAAGAGAACAAGTAGATGTACATATATGAATAAGATGTTGGGACACAAATGTAACATCCAAGTTCCACCCAACCATATAAAAAAACAACCAAATTACTTGCTCCGTTCATCCCCTAGCCTAACCATGAGTCCATAAGGGTGAATTCCAATGATCCTCTTTTGCTACAGTCCTCTTTTCAAATCAGAAAATTAGCTTGCCTCACACTAAACCGTGTTCATAACAACAAGTGATGTCCTTTCACCAACATACTAAGCAGTGTCATGCCTCCCCCATATGTTGTATATCATGAGCATCTTGTGCCTAGGTCTTTTTCTCTCCTTGGGCATTTTCACAGCTTTACAAATCCCTGATTTTCAGGGGCTTCTAGTGGTCCAATTCCTGATTTTCCACTTGTAAAATTTAGCACTGAGGTAACTCAAGTCTGTTCAGGGGCTTCTAGTGGTCCAATTCCTGATTTTCCACTTGTAAAATTTAGCACTGAGGTAACTCAAGTCTGTTCCCCACTCATGGAGTCATGGTCAATTGTTTTCAACCTGGATTTTCCATTTGTCCTCCAACAATTAATATATAAGAATATTTTCCTTTTACACGTGTCATAGTGAAAGAGCTAGTTGGGCAATCAAATCTTTGCCCAACAATCATAAATAATTAATTACAAATAATAAAATTCCAAATTCGGATTTGCCATAAATGGAAAAAAAATTCCAAATACGAATTTGCCAAAAACAGAAATTTATTCCTAAGTGCACACACACTTTAATAATTAATTATTTTTGGGATATGTCAACCCACACCTAGACATTTTCATAAAAAACAAATAATAATAAACACAAAGATACAAAATATAATAATAAAAAACACACTTATTATCCCATTCCAAATTTATTAGATATCACCTCATAAAAGAGAACGGAGTTTATATCGATCATACATTAAAAAAAATGGATTTAACATCATTTAATAATTTTATGTAATTAAATTGAACAATATTAATATTTAATATTAATAATTTAATATTTGGAAATAATGTTTTTGGATAATGTTAGATAGTTGATAGGGATCACTATCACTGAACAATATATCTCCTCACTAATTAATAGTTGAATAACTAATTTATTAAAGGATAAAGATTAATCGAAGACAATCATTGGGTGTATTCCACCATCCAATCTTACACCCTTCCTCATATTTTCAAAATAAAAAACATCTATCACTATAATTTAATATATCACACATTTTAAATTCAATTAAGATATTACTAATACAAACATGCAAATATAATAATTATAAATACAATTTTTTATGCCATTCAGATTTTATTAGATATCACCCCAAAAAACAAGAGAAAGTTTATTAGACGTCAATAAAAAGTTATATTCAAAAGTACATAGTAAAGTCTTTTTAAAACTTAAAATTAACTATTCTTATTTTCAAATTTTGTTAATCTTATTTTAAATTTAAATAAAAAAATAAATTACTCAAAATAAACCTTGATTTTTACTAGTGTATTTACCATAAACTTAAAAAAATTAGTTAAAAATTTTAAAATTCAATTATGAAAATATTAAAAAAAACACAATAAATATTAAATTTTATATTCTTATAAAATTAAGATAAATTTTATAATAATGAAATTATTAATAAATAAAAGTATTAAAAAAAATATTCATTTAATTTGAATAAATAATTTTTTTTTTTTTTAAATACATGTTTAAAACTAAAATAAATATCTAGATTTTATTAAAATATCTATCAAATTTAATGGTTATATGGAAGTTTGAGACCGTAAATTTAATTTTCATTAAAGTTTATTAAAATATGTAAGTGAATTGTTATAAGGAAGCTTTAGATAGTAATTGAGAAGTTAAATTATTTTTAAAAAAATACATGTTTAAAATTTAAATAAATATCTAGATTTTATTAAAATATCTATGAAAGCTAATGGTTATATGGAAGTTTGAGACCATACAGTTTAATTTTCATTAAAGTTTATTAAAACATGTAAGTTAATGGTTATATGGAAGCTTGAGATAGTAATTCATAAGTTAAATTTTAAGAAAATAAAGTAAGAATTACGATAATTAAAGTTAATGGTATCATGAACATTTCATTTTAACTTGATCAACCCTTAATAATATAAAATAACCTTTTTTAATTTTTACAACTAAATTAATTTTTAAGGCTTCTTTCAAATTTATACTATAAGTGCAATCTTGAGCTCGTCAGCTTGGGAGTTCGGTTGTCAATTTGTATATCGTAGAACTCTGGGTGTTGTTTGGAGGACACAAAACAATAGAAACACAATTTTGAGCCTGTCAGCTCGGGAACCTGCGATCGAAAAAGTGGCTAAGTATAGAGTGAGGAAGTTGTCGATCGGACTCGTGATACATAAGCATGAGTATAACTGTGAACTAGTGAGCCCACCAACCTGAGTAGCTAGACATTTTCGGAAAAAACCACTTAGCAAAGCAACCAAAAAGCAAAAGTAGGGGGAAAATAAATATATTTCTATTTATCCCTAAACAAAATAGAAAAAGCTTATTATTTGTAATAAATATTCATTTTTTAAATATATTTAAGTAGTAAAAATAGAAGAGCATGAAGGTTATGGCGATGTATTATTTGGGTATGGCATTGTCACAAAAGAATTTAAACTATTTAGTTTAAATGGTATTAAATTAATACATGTGAGAATGTTTTGCACTTGTCCATGATAATCTTGTTCTACAACTATAAGATGGGAATAATCTTTTCGCGTAAATTAACTTTTAATTAACTCAAAAAATTAATTATTAAATAAATGATAAATACATAAAATAAAACGTACAATAAAATCAATCACTTACTTTTAGGGAGGAAATACGTTGCCATGCAACACTTGTTTATTAAGAAATATAAGTTTCAATATGAAAATTTTAAACCAAAATATACATTAGTCAAATAAGTTTGACCCTCCATTCTTCATTCTAGTTTGAATGACCATTCATGTTCAAACAAAAGTTTAGGTATAATGGATAATTTAGATATAATGAATAATAAAATTCCTACCTTAAGAAAAAAATTAAAAAATCTTCTTTAATTTAATTCTCATGTCATTAAATAAAAAAAATATCAAAACATTTTAATAAAAAATTTAAAAATCTCAATTAAAATTATTTGTTTATTTTTAAATTATATATTTAACAATTATTTTTATATGAAATTTTCATAATTTTTTTTAATAGAGAAAGTTATAAATAGAAAAAATTCACTTTGTTTATGTTATAATGGTTATTAAATTTAGATATTTCTTATCCAAATTGGATCCTCACCTAAAATACTTTGTATATTTGAAAACTTTTAAGAAAAATTGGAATTGAAAAGGAACCATTGTTATGGTTATCTTTCCAAAGGTACCCATTAAAAATGAAGGTTGTAGTGAAAAGAATAAGGGAGAGGAGATGAAAGACATGAATTGAAGAAAAAAAACTGGAAGGAGAAGAAACAAGAGCTAGAAGTTGATAGACAAAGAAATTGAGAAGCGTCTCCACACTAAACGAAAGTATCCCAAAACCATGGTTATCTGCAATTTGGGTCTTCTTATAAGTAACAATGCATCAGGCATTTGATTGTGCATAGCTCATCCCCCTTATAATAAATTCTCCCCGCATAATAAAAATTGTTCTCATTCCTATGTGTAATCCTCTCTATAGTTCTACATATAATCGATTTTACATTTATGTTGGAACTTTACATTGTGAAATACAAAAAGGAACTATGATCTAATAATGGTTCTTGAGTTTGTCGCTTGTAATAGTTGTGGGATAAAATTCCACACACAACAATTGATTTGCTTTATATACCTAATGTTTCCCTTGGCTAGTTGTCATGATTAATTGAAGGAAAACGTGTGGGGTTGTGCTCTTCATGAAATCATTCAAAGTACAGAGATCGATGGGCACTCCTTAGGATAATATATGAGAGGCATTTTGTGATATAAATAGACATTGTGGGAGAGGCAACACATAACCACTCTTTCTATAGGTTACACCCTATCTTATCTACCACTAGAATATATTCCCATTCACCCCTTGCATTATGTGCAACATGACCAGGGTATAGTCTATTCTCATCTTGTAAAACACCCATTCTGAGCACATACGACTTGGAAATTGTGTCCAAAATCCACTACATAGAATTGTTTCATCTATGTTTCACTTGGGGATAGACGGGGAACCTCGTATGTACCTTTTTGTGTTGGAACGCCCTTTCTACAACCTAGTATGAGCGAGATGTATAATTCCTTATGTGCTCAACATGAAGGAATATGACTCTTAAGTAAAATAATTTTATATCAACTATATAGAGAGAGAGATAGAGAGAAAGAGATAGAGTAATTGAAAGTAAAAAAAATAATATATATAGAAAGAGAGAGAGAGAGAGTTTGTTTACTTCCTTGTAGAATAGAACAAGACAAGAGAGTGAAACAGGAAATAATTTAAATTCCCTAAAATAACCATCTAGTGATTGAATTGAAACTGCTCGGATTTTGGAGAGAAGATCTCTTAATAGAGGGTGTTTGAGATAAATTGTGGGTATCACCAATGTACATCCATCTTAACTCTTGATCCATCATGCGCGAAGAGGCATCAAATTCCTCAAGATGACAATTTTTTTAGAGTACAAAACATGAACAAATAATTGCATATCGAAGGATTTGATTCTATTGGACACATGATAGATCTAGAGTCAGGGATGATTTTAAGGGATAAATCTCCAAATATGAATTTTCCAAAAATGGAAATTTATTCCTAAGTGCACAATGACTTTAATAATTAATTATTTTTGGAAACATTACATCCTCTCCCCCTTCATTACAACATTGTCCTCAATGTTCATTCCTCTCTCAGAATAGGGTTCGATAATATTTTTGCAAATCTTCCTCCAATTCCCAAGCGACCTCCTCAGGACTAAATTGCTTCCATTCCACTTTTACCTGGGAAATGTCTCTGTTCTATAGTACCATTTCTTTCCTATCCAAAATACGTAGAGGTTTCGCTTGGAACTCGTCTTCTGGTTCCAACTGCACCATGTTCGAATCAATGATGTTAGTAGGATCATGAATATACTTTTTTAACAAAGAAACATGAAAAAAATTATGAACTTTTAAATCTACAAGGACCTACAAGTTGATATGCCACAGGTCCAATTCAAGCTAAGATCTCGAAGGGGCCTCAAAACTTGGGTGCCAACTTTGAACAGTTTCCTAGCTTCAATTAACTTCTTCTTTCTTTGACTTTCAAATACATGTGGTCTCCAACTTGAAATTCCTGGTGTCTCCTTTTCAAATATGCATAGTTTTTTTGTCTATCTTGTGCCTCTTTTAAATTCTATTGTACCTTTATTACCATTTTTTCCATTTCCTGGAGCATTTCTAGTCCCATCACGATTTTATCAACTGGGTTATCCCAGCTAATCGAAGTTGTACATTTTATGTCGTATAGTAATTCGAAGGGGATCATCTTAGCTGACGTATGATAGCCATTATTGTATGCAAATTCCACTACGTGTAGGTATTCCTCCCACTTAGTTGGTTTCGTCCTTACGTACATTCATAACACATCTTCCACAATGTAGTTCATTCGTTCAGATTGCCCATCCATTTGTGGATGGTATCTTGTGCTGAAATTCAGGTTAGTATTCAACCCTACAAACAATTCTTTCCAAAACATTGATGTAAATTTCACATCTCTATCCGAAATCACCATTTTAGGAATACCATGCAATCTAAATATTTCAGTGATTTTAATAGATTTATAAGTAGATTTCACAGGAATAAAATGTGCACACTTGCTAAGTTTTTCAATCACTACCATAATCAAATCATTCTGATTTTGGGTTTTAGGAAAACCTCTGATAAAGTCTAGCGAGATAGTCTCCCACTTCCATTCTGGTATAGGTAGAGGTTGTAGCAGGCTCACTGTATGTTGATGTTCAGCCTTCACCAGTTGACAATATAGGCATTTACATAAGTATTCAACTATCTCAACTTTCATGTTAGGACAATAAAACAACCTCCTCAATGTTGTTACCATTTTTTGGTATCCTTGATGAGCAGAATATGGATTCTTGTGCACTTCATCCAAAATTGTTAGCTTTAATTCAGCATAATCTAGTATGTACAACCTATTTTTGAATCTTAGCAGTACATTTCTATCCAAACTTAGATGTGTTTTGTCCAAATTTTCTGCATTACCTTGTAAATCTACTACAGTTTTGATGTATTTTTCGTCATTACCACTTGAAGATATTATCCTTTGTTCAATGTTGCTTTTTTTTCTTCTAATACTTATCTCAAACAGTTCATTAGTTCTCATACTTAAGGCATCCACAGCTTTTTTTTCTTTACCCTTGATGTGTCTTACTTCGAAATCAAATTCACTCAAGAAGGCCAACCACCTTGCTTGCCTTGCATTAAGATCTGGTTAACTGAATAAGAATTTCACACCACTATTATCGGTTAGCAACAAAAATCTTCTTCCCATTAAATAGTGTCGCCACATTTTTAGCGCATGAATTACAGATGCTAATTCCAAGTCGTGTGTGACGTATTGTTTTTCATGCTCTTTTAGTTTTTGTGACTAGTAATAAATAACGCGCCCTTCTTGAGTTAGGAAACCTTCGAAGCCTTCTTTGCTCACATCCACCCAAACTGTAAAGTTTTTATCAGGGTCTGCTACCCTTAAAATAGGTGCGGTTGGTAACAATTATTTTAAATTATTAAAATTGTCCTGACATTTCTGTGACCAAGTAAACTTTGTCCCTTTTTTCTATAGGGATGTGATTGGGTATGCAATGTTAGAGAACCCCTCGATGAATCTGTGGTAGTAACTGATAATTCCCATGAATGACCTAATCTCAGCCCCATCCTTAGGGATATGCCATTCCATGATGTCCCTTATCTTCTCTGGGTCAACTGCAATACCTTCTTCAGATATTACATGTCCTAGGTATTGTATTCTCTTTTGGTAGAATTCACATTTGTCAAATTTTGTGTATAGCTTGTGTTTCCTTAAGGTCTGCAATACTATTTTTAGATGATCTTTGTGTTCTTATTTTGTTTTCAAATAAACTAAAATGTCGTCAATGAATACCAAAACAAATTTATCCAAATATTGGTTGAATATGTTATTCATAAAACACATAAATGTTGTTGGTGTGTTAATAAGACCAAATGAAATAACAACAAACTCATAATGTATGTACCTCATTCTAAAATTTGTTTTACTTATATCTTCATCCTTTATTCTGACTTGGTGATAGCCAAATCTTAAATCTAACTTAGAGAAAATATTTTCTCCTCCCACTTGGTCAAACAAGTCGTTGATTCTGGGTAGAGGATACTTATTCTTAATCATCATCTTGTTTAACTATCGATAATCAATACATAATATTAAAGTCCCATCTTTCCTTTTAACAAAAACGATCAGTGCTACCCAAGGCAAGACACTTGGTCTGATGTATTCCTTGTCCAATAGTTCTTGTAGCTGGATTTTTAGCTCTGTTAATTCGGGTAGACCCATCCTATAGGGTGCCTTAGATATCAGGGTTGATCCAGGTAGCAGATCGATGGAGAAATCTATCTCTCTCCTTGGAGGCAATTCTGTTATTTCGTCCAAAAATAAATCTCTAAACTCATGTAAGACGATAAAGTATTCTAGGCTGGGTTTCTCTTCCTTTTCTAACAGATTTTTCACTTGAATAGCATAAATCTGACAACCTTTATTCATGCATTTCTTAAACTACATGGATGAAATTTGCCTAAATGAGACTGATTTTCTGATGCCTTGTATTGTCCTAACTGTGTTGTTTTCGTCTCTATAACTAAGTGATTTTTTATAAAAATCAAAAATTACTTTATGTTTCTCTAACCAGTCCATTCCAATGATAATATTGTAAGATCCCAAAGGTAAAATATTCAGATTTAACTTTGTGTTTTGGCCATCTAAGTTGAGTTCACATTCAGAAATGAAATATGTTACTTTTCTCTTAGTCCCTGTTGCTAGCTGCATTAACCATGATTTAGAATGATTTACTTTCTTAAGCTTGTTTGAATAAATTGAACCAGGACTAACATAACTCAGAGTAGTTCCTGGGTCAATTAAAATAGAAATACGATTATTATTAACTTTACCTTCAATCTCCACTATAGTGGATTGATGATCAGCTTGTCATCCATCCACAACTGCATTAATTATGTGTACACTTCTAGCCATATCTCCCACTATAGAGGCCTTTTGCAGGTTATGAACTATGGTCCTTGTTGCGTAATTTAAATGTGGACAGTTCCTCCTTAAGTGAGGTTCTCCACACTCCCAACATTTTAACTGTTCCCTGTCCCCAAATTTGTTGGTTCCTAGGTTAATTGGCATGCCTCCCCCTTGGGTATTCTGGTTGTTAGAATGTGGATCTTTCCTTTCGATGTTCTTTTCCATATTCTGGAAAGGGCTTGGTTGGAAGCCTTTCTTCCCCTGATTCATCCTGTCTTGTTTCTTATCCTTCCAAGCCTTCAGAATTTCAGACCATTGTTTGTATTCATCATAGCACATACAAGCCTTTCTAAAAACTTCTCTTAAGGTCTTGGGATTGTCGAATTCAATCATGTCCTTATAGGACTGTGGTAGGTAGCTTAGGAATCGTTGTATTTTTCCTTTTTGTTCCCTGTTGTATGGCACAAATCTTAATAATTTAAGAAATTTGTTTATCACGTCATCCATGGTCATTTGTTTGAGTCTTAGCTCATAAAATTATTTTTTCTTTCTTTAATAATAAATTTCTGATAAATACTATTTCTTGAAGTATTTCTTGAAATTTGACCATTCCATCTGTTTCTCTTTTAAACCCTTGGCCAACTTTGGTTCCTGCCACAAGATAATTGCTTTTCCTTTCAGGTTATAAATGGCCATTCTGACCTTCATGTTACTAGAATAATTATAGATCTGGAAATACTTCTTTATATCCAGTAACCATGCTTTAGCCTCCTCCCCTGTCTTGGACTCTCGGTCAAAGGTGGAAAGTTTGATCTTATTGAATTCACCCTCCAGGTAGTCCACCTGTCTTCTTTTCCTTGTTGTGGTTGTTTTATTTTCTGTTGTTGGTGCGCCTTCGAAAGAACTGTTCTCATTTTCTGGTTCAGGACCAAAATTTTTGGAGTCTCTTTTGTTGACCTCTTCTTCCTTGTCGTTGTCTTTTAGGCTCTTCTTTGTTACTATGTTGCACAGTAGTACTTAATTTATTTCCTACTGGTCTTCATGTGCCTTTTTCAGTTTCTCATTATCTTCCTTGAAAACTTGCAGTTCTAGGATAAGGTTCCTCATTGTTTCCAGAACCTGGGTGGCTAAACTTCCTTCATTGTTCTGTCCAGGTTATTTAGGAGGTCCTTGATCGAGATTCTCTTCAAGTCTGATCTCCTCTTCATTATGTGTTTCCATTATCACAACAGAACACAAATTTTATGTTTGTAACAGTAACCATTTTTGTTAGTTTTTCTCTTAACAGAAATAAAATGTACTAAACTAATTTTTTTGGCCTTTCCCTGAGGTCCAACAGTTGTGACCTTTAGATCTGATACCATATGTAATGTACCCCAAATTTACCAAATTAAAAAAAAATTGTTAGGTGCATTAAAACTTATTTACTCTGATATACTTGATCAAGATTAAATCTATTATTGTCGCTATCAGAATACGACATATACCTACTTGTAGTTACAAGCAACTAATAACAAGATATTTAAATTTTCTAAGTGAAGTCGTGCCTATTCAAATAATTTGATACATGCGAAACTGTTCAGTACACTCAACATTTTATAATAATAGGCTAGTGTTGAGAATGTTCATGAAAAATGTAATATCAAGAGTCGGCCTATAAGTCTTATTGTGTCCATAAATGGGCTATAGTAACCCTATCCTAACATGGGTACTACTTTTATCATATAGGATCTATAAAAGTGGTTTTACCAAAAGATGTGTCTTTAATCAAGACTTAACACCTTCCACTTTGTATCGAATATATCAGTACTTTAAGCTTACCAAAAATAACCCCATATCTTAAGTTTCCTTATTATACTCTTATATAACATGTATAAAGATTGTTTGGATTTATCATAGGATATTAAATCCT
>JZKD02S0630759.1:84793-114173 GCA_000966675.3 Picea glauca | reverse complement strand
TACTGTGCAACCCCACGACCCCCGTCTGCCCCGATCCATCGAAATACGTGTTCTGGGATTCTTTCCATCCAACAGAGAAAACTTACAAAATCCTTGGCCAAGTCATATTCTCACATGGTGTTTCGATTCTACACCTGTGAGCAATTCATTCAAAAGGACAATTTGTTATACATAAGTAAATACTAAATAAGATGCGCATTGGTTATGGGAAAATACATCCTATAAAACCACACCGTGTATTTTAGAGAAGCTAGAACTGAATCACTGTGTATAAATAATCTTGATGTGCCACATTACTACTATATAATTTGTATTAGTTGGAATCTCTATATAAATTGAGAGCTTTTCTTATTACAATCCAATATATGTTCCAAATAAAATAACAATAATCGAATATATGATCTTTGCAGGGAAAACATGAGTGATTTCTTTATGCCTATTTTTCAATTAATCGTCAACAATATCCAAAAATAGAGCAAGAACATGATTTGGGATTGTAACGATGGTGATTAAATAAATGTATAGGATTATTAATTATAATTAAATTGATAATCCGATTGTAGCTAAACAATAATTATTTCTTATATAATATTAACTAATTAATTATCATTAATTAGCTGTTAATAATTGTCAATGGTTAATTAATTATTAATCGACTCTTTAATTATGTGAGTAAAGAATTAATGGAGTTAATAATTTAATTTATTAAGACTTACGAGGGGATATGACATTAAATGTAAAGATAAGATAAGATAAGATAATAAATACAAGGGGATAAGATAATAAATAAATGGATAAGGAAATTAATGAAAGAAGGGTCGTTGAAGGGGGATATGACGCGGGAGAGGCTTATGGTGGAAGGCATTCTTTTAGGGAGGAGGATTTTGATTTTGGGAGGAAGCATTTTGGAGGGGGACGAGAGCACTGGTTTTTGGGCATGGTTTTTCTAGTTCTATGGGAGAGGTTTGGGCCGCCGGGTTGCTAGGGGTTTTGGGCACGGGGGCCAGGATTCCTTTCGGTTTCCTGGAGATAGGGAGTCGGACAGGCTGCTCCTAGCTGGCTGGGTGAATAGTCGGTTTGGGCAGTGTTGGTCAGTGCATCAGGCTAGGCAAGACAACAGCAAGGCAGCAGGGAAGGGACTGTCATATCGACGGGAATTAGCATCAGAAGCAGGTATTTTATTGTGAATTGTTGAGTTATTTCCATGTTGTAGATAGATTTTAACTTATGCAGAATATTTATGCCTATGATGTAAACGAATAATTTACGTATGAGAAGGCAATTATATGTTAATTGAATTAAAATTTTTTATTTAATTAAGCTGGGTCTCTACACATGGTATTAAAGCTTTTGTTTGAAATCTGGGCCTGAGGGCCAAAACTGCAAGCTCTAACTCCAACTATGCCTAACTTGCAAACCAAACACAGAAACAAAGAAATTTTAACACAAATATAAAAATAAATGCAATAGGAATTGAAAATGTAAAAACAAAATTTACCAAAGTAAAACAAGCAGCAACTAGGGCTGTTACAATTATTTTTACATCTGATCTCTTTGCAACTTCTGACAAAACTCTCCTAGAAGACTAAATTAAAAAAAAAAATAGGAAGTAGATTGTATGGTTTTCTACTCTTTCTTTGAAACTGGCAAAAGCACATTAAGAGAAATTTGCTGGAACTTGTTCAGATTTAACTTCCAACCCATAAATATGAAGAAATCAAGCTTAATCTAAGGGTAAATTTGTGGCAATTATTTCTAAAGTTTAACCTTGAACCAAGAAGAAAACGAAACGAATTCCAAGATAAATATCCACAACAAATTTCCATAATAATTTCAATATTATAACCTTAAACAAGAAAATAGAGGAGAAGAAATTCCAAGCGAGTTTGCCCTAATCATTTTAGCAATAAAAAAAAAAAAAAGGGATAAGGAATTCCAAGCTATATCTGGGCGGGATACTGATCCAATTGATATCCAAGACTTGTCTAGCCTAGATCACAAAGGAAAACAAATAATCAAATCACTAGGGAATCCTTTAATAGAACTAAAAACTGAAAATCAAATTCTAAATGAGAAATTATCTAAGAAGGAAAGAGAGTTTGCAGAGAGAGACAAAGAGATGATATCATTGTTTGATGCTAAGAAGAATACAGATAAAAGGATGCACACTCAATACACTACAGAGAGACAAAAAAGTCTGACTGAAGAAAGAACGCTATTAGATAAAGAAGAAGAACAACAAGAACAAACAGACATAACTAACCATACATTGGAAGACAAAACTAAGAAAGACAAAAACATACCTAAGAAAGACGAGAAGATACCTCCTTGAAAGACGAGGCCTTGAAAGACATGGACAATTGATTGAATGGATAACTGATGGAAGAATTGATGTAGAAGGCTTACCAAGGGAGATGCTTTTAGTCTTTGAGTCACAGAAGGATGCTCTATAATAACTATTTCCCAGAGGCAGATTCGCAATAAGGGCTTGGCTCTGAACCAGCGAATGGAATACGGGCGAGCCCTCTTATGCATGTAGGGTTAGGATCCAACAATAATAATCTTAAAATACAACATTATTAACCCGCCCCCCCAAAAAAAAAAAACAGGAAGCTGAATTCCAAACCAAATTTCCACGCGAATTTGCCATAATAATCTCAAAATTTCGGAAAGCAATAGTAATAGCCACACGCTCTAGCCAACTAAGATACTCGAGCCATGCTACAATACACGAGTCATGCATGCAAACACAATGCATGCCACATGCCAATGCCCAAGCGCCAGAGCCCAGCACAAGTGGGTAGCCTACACTTGCTTCATCCAGGCACGCAACATACAACCCAGCGCAATTGCCAAGTTCCATAGTCATCCACACCTCATAGGATTATTAATTATAACTAAATTAATTATAATTTAGTTAATACTCAGCCCGAGCAAAGTATTGAATATGTTAGCGAGTGCCAAGTCACGAAGAGAGAATCCCACGAGAGCCATACTGTGGACAACGCATCCTCAGCCAAGCACCTGCCACATCGCCGTAATAAAAACGCCCACACAGTAACCTTAGCCCTAAGCCCGAGCCCGCGGGTCATACTTTCAACCCAAGAAGCTCCTAGAGAAATGATCCTGAAGTACTCCAATTGAACGCTGAAATAGAGGCATAGTTCTCTTCTCCTGTTGTGTTGTAAGGAAAGAGACTATCTCTCTTTCAAAGGCCTCAAGTCAAGAGAAGCCTAGTAGAGAGGAGTTCCAATTCTCAACGCAACAGGGATAGTAATGATGGGGATTCTGCAATCAGGGGTATGAATGAGAGCTCTTGGTCATTTCGGTAACTTTTTATTGATAAATAAAAGGTATGATTTTTTCCTGGACAATATATAATACATATATCGTAAAAAAAAAAAAAACACCATGAACCAGAAACATAGAAAATATAGATCTCCAAATTGCTCTCACACACTCAACAATGCAAACTGCTGTGAGAAAATCAGATTTGCGTGTTTTAGGATGGGATAAAAGGGCTATTTTATTGGAAAAAGGTAGAGTTTTGGGGCCCCCACACTTTACCTTTTCCTATTTTTTTTTTTACATTTTTTATGTTTATATAAAAAGTGGTTTGTTTGGAGAATCTATTGGCTTGACATTTCTGATAAGGTAGATATAGATCTTGGCCCAAAATTTTGGTGCTTCCAAACAGGAAAAGAATCCCAAACGGATCCAGATCCAGATCCATGGGATTCTCCATATATGGATCTAGTAATATAGGATCTAAACTTTTTAAAGCATTCGTTTAACTCTGTAAGACATCATATTTTGACATAGTTAAAGTCTATGTTAACGATCCATTAGGAAAGCAGATACAGGTGAAATCAAATTGAAAACAATAATTAAACAAAACTATCAGAAACGCAACCCACTAACCTACTCCTATATATTGATGAAAGAAAACTCTAAATACACCAGACGTAGCTCGTGCACCAAATAGGATGAATGGTAGAAACATGATCTGGTTCAACTTCAATCCATTCAAAGGCAAGAATATACACTCACAAGAATCAAGACTTGAGAAACAGGAGTTCACAATATCTAACAAGTTTTCGATTGCTTTGGTAACATCTATACTAATAAAGCCCTTAAATTCAATAATAATAATAAAAACCTTGTTAGCCCACAAGCATTGGAAAGAGACCTCGCTCCAGCTGGCCCACGACGCATCATTGGAGTCGAACTTTCTCCAATACCACAGTGAAGGCATACAACATTTAATATGATTTCTTTTATACTTAATAAACCAGGAGTTAACAACAATATTTACTGTTTTACCCTACAAACAAGCGAGGAATACAAATAGAACAAAACCCCCAATTTTGACAAAGCGGCCGAATCCAGCCGACGGAGGGAGAGGGATCTACGGCAAAGATCAAAGCACCAACTCCCAAGTTTTCCACACCAAACGCAACCAAGGAGAGAGAGCTCATGTGGCATGTAAACACCACACAAAACAATTTTTTTTTATCAAAAAAAAATTAATTAATAAAACCAACGCTACACATAACGCCATGAGAAATAGCTGCGGCCATTACCAGAGCTCCGGCCATTTCTAGAGCTCTGTTGCAGTTGCAGAGCAGAAGAGGTTCAAGGTGCGTTCACAATTGAAACAAGCTACACGACGATTAGGGTTAGGGGTATTGAGAGAGTACATGTAGGGTTAGGCTTAGGTTAGGAGGATGCTGGAGGAAGCATGGAGAGCATGTGGAATCCATGCGTGCCCGCACTTTTTTTTAATTATTTTGATTTTCTTCAATTTTAAATTTCCTTTATAAATTGTGCGTGAGTTCTCGTTTAATTATTTATTTATTTATTATTTTGGTATAACAGTAATTTAGGTCAATTTAGTTTTAATTAATTAAAAGTTAATTTACAATAATACAATTATTACAAAGTAAATTACGATAATTCAGTTATTGTGATAATTAATTAATTTAGTTTTAATTAATTTAAAGTTAATTTACGATAATTGAGTATAAAGTAATTTAAAAAAAAAATAATAATAATTATGTATCTTTAGAATTATTAGTGTAACTAATTATCAAATTAAAATTTTAATTAAATTAATGGTGTATTTAGAGTAAAGTTAAAATACATTAAAAGGTTAATTAAAATTTTAGAAGGTCCATGGGTTTTGAACCCACTACCACCCACCCAGCGATGCGCCTTAAGAAGAGAAATAACACCAACATGCCACACATATCACTTTTAGAAATAAATTTACATATAAATAGTTTAATTATCAATGATAGCAAGGTACTATCGTGAAGAATAATCTCTGATTATCCAAGCATCAGGCTCATGAGACCTTACACACAATTCATCAAGCCAATCGTCGAGCCCTTTCATTCCATTACACCAGTCTTCAGTAGCAGAAGCAATGGAAAATGCGCGTTACATAGGGGAACACATGAACTTGAATGGAGCTATGAGGTCGACCTTTCCGCATCATCCTGGAATCGTCGGGAAGGCCCCTAGGACATTTCCCAGGGGAGGGGGCTCAAGGCCACCGCCATATGGTAAAGATTCACGCCAAGGATAGTAGCCGCAGGGATTTCAATGGCAGCGAGTGCAGCATCTCATTGATCGCCAAAAACTCAGACAGGTCCACGACCATTTCAGGGAACAAATAGTAGGGGCAGAGGTTCCAGGGGAAGGAACTCATTTCAGAGACAGTCACATAACAATACATAGGTTCAATCTCATGTTACCTGTTGGAGGTGAGGAGGACCCCATTACCAGCGTCACTGCCTAGAGTTACAATCAGGGTTTGTCCATAGAGAAGGAAATGCACCGATGGGGAGAGCAAGTAGCAGTCATCAGATTTACGTAGTGATTAATAATCGACAGGCCAAACATCAATCCATGGTGGTGGAGTCAACACGTACGCTAAATCATACCAAGGTTAAGATTTTATTTGATTCTGGTGCTACAGATAGTTTCATTTTTC
The DNA here is from genome assembly GCA_000966675.3 of Picea glauca. Lineage (NCBI taxonomy): Eukaryota > Viridiplantae > Streptophyta > Pinopsida > Pinales > Pinaceae > Picea > Picea glauca. The sequence continues at coordinate 108,175 of JZKD02S0630759.1, read as the reverse complement.
CCTCTGCATTAGAAAAGAGTGGGTTGGTAGCCTACGAGCACGATGACTATAAACAAGTCGAGATGGCTTTGGGGGAAAAACAAGCAGTAGGACCTAGTGTTGATAATTGTATAGTAGACATGGGAGTGTGTACTACCAGGTTGAAGGTATGCGTCACTGCTCTCGGGGCGTATGACCTAATCATTGGAATGGATTGGTTAGCGGCTCACCGAGCCATGGTGGATTGTTTTGCATAAGAGGGTGCTTTGTGTCGATGACGGAGGAAGGCCAGTAGAGATCCAAGGGGTATGGAGAAAAGTTTCATTACGCTTTATATCAACTATGAAAGTTAAGCGATGCTTGAGACAAGGGTGTTGATCATATGTAGGGGAATTAGTGAATGAAAGGAAGGGACCCTTAGTGGATCAAGAACCCGGTATTGTCAGAATTTAAGCATGTTTTCGAATGAGTTACCAGGGTTACCTCCTGAGAGGGAGCTTGATTTTACCATTGAGATAAAACCTGGTGCAGAACTGATTTCCAAAACTCCGCATCGGACGACAACGCCAGAACTTTGTGAGTTGCAAATGCAGTTGAAAGAGTTACTGGACTTAGGGCTAGTAAGGCCCAGTGTCTCACCTTGGGGCGCACCAGTAATTTTGTAAAGAAGAAGGATGGATCCTTACGACTGTGTATAGACTATAGGGACTTGAACCGTGCTACAGTGAAAAATAGGTACCTGATGCCGCGAATAGATGACCTCTTCGATTCGATGAAAGGAGTAGCAGTATTCTCAAAGACTGATTTGTGATCAGGGTATCATCAGTTAAGGATTAAGGAAGGTGATATCCCAAAAACTACCTTTCGAACTCGGTTTGGACATTACGAGTTTGTTGTAGTACCTTTCGGATTAACCAATGCACCAACAGTATTCATGAGCCTCATGAACGACGTATTCCAGAAGTACTTAGACCGTTTTGTAAAAGTCTTTTTAGATGACATCCTCATCTATTCCAAGAATGAAATATAACATGAGGAACACTTGCGAATAGTGTTGTCCTACCTTAGAGAGAACAAATTGTATGGGAAGTTGTCGAAGTGTTCCTTCTTCTAGAAAGAGATCCACTATTTAGGTCATATCATTTTCGGCGAAGGAATATTTGTGGACCAAGAAAAGGTAAAGGCCATTATGGAATGGCCAGTGCCGAAAAATGGCCATGAGGTGAGGAGCTTCATGGGGCTAGCAGGTTATTACCGGATATTTGTGGAAGGATTCTCAAAAATAGCGAAACCCATCACCACCTTGCAAAGCAAGGGGGTCAGGTATGATTGGACAGAAGAATGTGATAGTGAATTCATTGAGCTTAAGAGGTTATTAACTAGTGCACCAATTCTACAAGTGCCGGATATGGAAAAGGACTTCACAGTCTACACAGATGCCTCGAAGAAAGGGTTGGGGGTTGTGCTAATGCAGGATGGAGGAGTGATAGCCTATGCGTCAAGGAAATTGAAGAAACAAGAAGAGTTATACGCGACTCATGATTTAGAGTTGGCAATTGTAATTCATGAGACATATAGTTGATTCAAAGTTTGGAATTCAATAAAAAAAAAAAATGTAATTTAAAAAAATTTAATTACATGAAATTTTTATTTTTTTTAAATATTGTCTATTAAAAAAAAGACAAAAAAGATGTGTAATAATATTGGATTACATGAATAGAAATTTTTTATTATTATTACTATTTGTTATAAATATGAATTTGTTTCATTGTCATAATTTATATTAATTTTATTTATTTATTTTAATTTACTTAAATTTAGTAGAGTGATATTTAAAATTAGAAAAAGATAATAAAAAATCAAACACATTTTATGTAATATGAAAAATTATTATACTAGTATAAATATAATTTTAAAGGTGTTAATAGGAAAATACCACCTTCAACATGGAATTTAGAGTCATCAGAACTTTTCTGAAGTTTCATTTGGGTTTCTTCATTGGAATTGGGCTATATAAATCTGAATCAAATCATACATTTTATGTTGTTCAAATTGCATTATTGAATTGAAAGCATAAATGAATTCAACTTTGTGAAAAACACTTAGAGCATTTGGATTATAGAGGTCCACCACTATACTATGTGTTCCAACAATGTTTAACAAAATTTCAAACAAACTTGACTATATATATATATATATATATATATATATGCTTTTTATTTTCATTTCACTCTTAATATATCTTCCAATGTAAAATTTAATATATTTTCCAATGTGAAATTTAAAATATTATTTATATATAAATTTAAGATATTATTTATATATCATTAAATATGTGATTTATAATTATTATCGAACATTTAAAATATCATTTATAATGGAAAAGAATTAAGGGAAAAATTATGACAACAATGTGTATAAAAAATCAAAAAATTATAAGAAAATTAAAATGTTACTTTTAAAAATTTATATAAATATTAAATTTAATATATATTTAAATAATATAAAATAAACTTAATATATATTTAAATAATAAAATAACAATAAAAAATATTATTTTAATACCTCGTTGAGGGAATTGTATGTAAGCCGCTAAATCTAAACCAACTTTAGAGTTGAGGCACTAGCCTACCCAACTCAGAAAGGGCTATCTCGTGTCACTTGATATATCCATGGAAACCTCCGGCTAGATTTGATTTGTTTGGGAGATTTTTAATAGAGTTACTGGAGAAGAAGAGGGGAACACTATGGGCTATGGAATCAAAATGCTGAAAATGAATGAAGACAATGCATAAACTGATAGAACTCTCAAGAGGACAAAGGCTAAATAAGGCAATGAATATGAGTTATTCTTGAAATAAAAATATGTGTAGGAAGATAAAGAAGACAAATAGATGCATTAGAGAATTATGCAAATGAATTCTGAATTAGCTAAGAAGAAACATACACAGTTTAAATTGCTTGGGCCGAGAGCATCACAAGACGAATTCTGGGCCTTTAACTCTCCAATTTAAATAGAAGACAGTGTAAGTGGAATTAAAGAAACACATAAAATACACACTATGAAAGAAGACAGAACTCATATCACATCCAATTAGAATCTTTTCATAAACAATTCCAAATGCTTCTGCATATGTATTCAATTTAGTCCCAGAAAAATTACAATAGAGTCCAGAACCACCAGAATTGTGCCCTTTCACTTCTTTTCCCCCATTGATACACTCATAACCTGTAACACTTATACAATTCGAGTTCCTTCAATGTGCAACCGGTTACAATAACTGAAATGAAACGTTTCAACTTCTACAATGATTACAAATGACAATTTTCAGAAAAATGTTTCATGATCCCTGCAGATTCCTCTGATGCTCCAACTTCTTCCTATGCCACGTTCTCTTTGAAATGTAACTCATACTCTTTAAAATATAATTGCATTTATTGATATTCTCATCAAATATTTGGGAATAATATATTTGAAATAAAAATAATTCCCAAATATTTTTCTATCTTGTATAATGAAATTTCTATAATTTAATTCATGCCATGGTTTTTAAAACCAAGTCTTCTTTGCTTAATTCACCATTTCATTGTAAAAAACATTTATTGTTACCATTTCCCTATAAAAAAACGTTTATTGCGTAATGTTTTTCCAATTTATCGTTTCACTGTGTAAAAACATTTACTGTGTGTTTTTTCCAGTTGGTAAACTACCTTCTATCTTTTTCTTTTACTCCTGTAAATATTTGGATAAAGAATTATCCAAGTCTTTATTCACATGCATCTTCCCATTTAAATCCTTTGCATGGAAATAAGCATTAATGTCTTTAATTTGTAAAATGTGAATTTTACCTCTGTAAAACAATTTCACCGTGAGGAATAATTTCTTTTATTGGAAATCCCATAATCATTATTGAAATGTACTGGCTAGAGTGGTTTTAATCCAAACTTATTTTCCTCTGATGTGCTTCACGCACGAAAGAATCCATGGTAGTATTTCCTGGTCCACCTTCACAAAATTAACCTCCTCGGTACTTAAACCCCTGGTATGCATGTGCCCCCTCCATCCAACCTTTGACTATTCCACATTATAAATTGAGATTCATGCCCATGATTTGACGTGATTCCGTAAATTAAATATTGGATTAAATATTAATATAAATATAAAAATATTTATATTAATAATAAAAAACCCATTTTTTCTATTTTCGAAGGAATTTGGGCATATGAGGCTTAACACGTGACTTTGTGGATAGGATAAGGGTGCTTAATAAAATGAATATTTTTTATTTTCAACGGGAATATGAAGATAAGGGTAAAAATGAATGAAGTGATGGAGCTAAGGGATTTAGATAAGAATTAAGGCTAGGTATAAGCTTCAGATATTTGCCAACTTTTGAATTGTGGAGTACATCATTGTTTTGGATGATCACATTGGGTGAAGGATTTAGGTGATGGGAGCTTGATGGAGATGGTGAAAAAGTTATAAAATCTAAGTGGAAAAATAACACAAGGACAAGATGCTTTGGAAAAATAAAATGCAAATCAGCAGGTGATAACACCATCAACTTCCGATATCGGGGGTTTGGAAAAAATGGTTTTGAGTAGACCGCTTTTTGCCTCGACATACCTCTAGTGTCGCCACGTGTCCATAAATGAAACCATAATGGTTTCCCCTACCCACCTTCGAATAATTATCTTTCGCGTTGCTTCATTCTCCGATATGTGCCTTATTCGTTGATCCGAGCTTCTTCAAGATCGACGGTCCGCCAAGTTATACCTTTTGTGCCTCCTCTATATTTGTCTATAAGCCGCTAGATATAGCCCGACCCCCCAAACTATCATACTTCCACAATGATATAGCATTTCGCAAAATTTATTAAATTTGGATCCTGATATGAAAATTGTTATGGTGATAACAGAGCCTACATTTGAAATTCCATGTGAGGAAGTTGCAGATTAGTCACATAGACCAGACATAAAGAAATAAGGATTTGTAAATTAGATGAAGATGTAAAAGAATTAGGAGAAGTTTTCCAAGATCACTATTAATATATTAATATGATGATGACCACCATAGTTAACATCCATTGAAACCAAATTTAATTAATATAAATAATTATAAAGTTGTCAATTGAATATCACTTGAATTTAAGTTAAGTTGTTGTGTGACTAAAGATATGCTTAATAATTACATTTTTTAAATTTTATTCTTATGAGTGAAATTATAAATTTTTCTTATAAGTAAATTTTATTCTTAGAAGTAAATGTATATATAATAACTATTCTTAATAATAATTTATTAAGGAAACAAAATCAAAGAATAAACTTTAGAGTGTCATAAGAAATTTTCTTGTAATTTTTTAATTTTTTCAACTTTTTAATAAATTTATCTCATTTTGGATTATAAAGACTCATCAATTCTCACTAAAAAGATATATGGATTTATGGGAGGAGGTAATATACACTTTGAACCGTAACAGAGCAAGCTTGTGGGTAAATGTAGTTTCCATTTTGTATTTGAGAAGGGAAAAATCGTCTTAATATCAAACCATTGGATTTTAACCAATTGGCAGGGCATTTGAGCACCTCATGCCCTTTTCCGTATTGGTTCTAATGCACACATTGCTCGGGACTCATGTATTGAGTTTCTACTCTTCTTATGAATATTGACTAATTCCATGGCTCAAACCTTGCACCTTTGAATCTTGAATAGAGAAGATTGAGTTGCTTTACCAATTGCAAGATCACTCGAGTGAAAATTTAGAAAGAAGTGGTATTGTGATGGCAGGTGAAAATGATGGAGTTTCCAACAATTGAACCCAAAGACCAAAGACAATGTGTCAAAGAACCTCCCTTAAAAAAACACCTATGGTATAATTAAACACTTTTAGGCCTCACATCGCCTTGTCTTGCTCACATCACATTTCTCTGTACAAGTTTGAAGTATCATTGTAGACATGTATTCCCTCTGTAAATAAAGAATGAGTGACCCAACAAAATAATAGAATATATTTAAACAGTGAATGACACAACAACATGAATAAGGGTGTATAAACACTATCCATGTCAAATGGATCAAGGTCGGATGATTCTAGTCAAAGAAAACCAACTTAGATATCAAAAGCAAAGTTACAAATGTTGAAATTTTCATTTGAGTTTTCATTTTGTTTATACCATATGCATCCATTTGAAAATACAACAATGACTCGCCCTTCCAAAAATTTGAATGAATATTCACATCAAATTGAATGGATAAATTTGGCTACATGCTAATATGTATATCTAAAATGATGGTGGAGTAAATATATTATTTAGTAAATGGGTAGTTCATGACCTAACTAGAAACATTTTTCTTCTCTAGTCTTGTGACTTGATAAGTTTTGTAACAAATTGATATTTGCAAATTGAAGTGGCTATAACTGACTATTTTTGTAGGTCATTATACCCATAATTGACTAGAAATGTAAAATGAATAGTTAGTTAGTTGATCTGTATTATTTTCGGCACGAAATGAGAGCGGAGATATAACACACAAATATTCGGAGATATTGCAAGACAAACAACAATATAACAAAGATATATCGTAAATATAACAAGAGTCGCAAATATATAATAATACATGATTTCTATTAATGAAATAAATGTACAGAGACTGTAAAAATATAGAGTGAAAGACTCGCTAGAATGGTGGCAACTTATCTCTTAAAATAGATGTGATGGCTACTCGAATTTGCAAGAAGATGTTTTTCAATGAGGCTCCAAATCCTTTTTTATCATAAATAAAATCCAAAACCCTAACCCCGGAAGATGAAAAGCCAATAGTTTTGTGGACCTCATTTTGGGTAGTTTGGTGTATCAACTTCTCGAGGGCGTAACTTTAGCATACGATCTCTATTTGGGGCGCACAATAGCTCGTTGGAAAGGTATCGTCGATGATATTCATTTAAGGGGATAAATCATAGTCTTTGACTATCATTAAGAACCTCTATCACAAAAAACCTTCATTTAGGCCCTCAAAATTGCCCTCGAAGTTAAAAACTACTAAAAATAGTAAATTACCAAAATTGCCAGAAAATTGTTTTGAGCCAATTGGAAAAGGTGGGTGGCCACCGATATCCACCTGGATAATTAGTAGGCTTCATCATCCAATGAAATGGAAAATCAAGAAAAAGTAGCTACTATAACAACAGCATAGTCTCTCTCTCTAAGTATGGCATTTGATAGCTTCAATTGGAAGAAATTGCTACAAGTGTAACAAGTTGCAGAATGTCCAAAAAGAGCCAACAAATTCATACCAAATCAGATAAACCATTTAGTGGTTAGATTTAGCTTACATTTAATCGATCAAGGATGATTAACATGTGTATATTGACCCAAGTATTTGCAAGTATGTATTGATTCACTAGGTTAGTACTTTCCCAATGTAAATTGAATTGAATTCCTTATATTATATTTTTTGGGCAAATTAATAGATATTCCATCAAAGTGTTTGGTTTAATTTCTACTTGGTGCGTCCCTATTTTTAGATTTTCATTTTTTTTGTGTGTTGGTGGAATCGATAACATGGGTGATCCACACAGCCCACAGACATGGAGCACGGGTCAGTTGAGGTGAGAATCGAACTTGATACCTCCTTTACATATTTCCTTCATTAATACGGCACTCGCCATTCGGTCTACACCCTTACGATCTATATTTTCATTCTTAAATCACTTTGAATTTTCATTTATAGATTTTTGTACAATTTCATTGTTTCCATTTGATTCGGGGTTTGGCTTGGAAATGATAAAACTTTACGTCCTAAGATCAAAGGAATCACTTGTTTGGTTGTGAAATTTGACTATTGAGTTTAAATTGTAGTGTGTTAAGAATTCTTAGAAGACATAAATTGATTTCTTATTTTTTATTTAGTTTATCATTAAGAGTATCAAAATGAGAAAGGTTGGACAATTATATGCCCTCAATGTATATTACTTTATAATATAGTGAATAAGAGAGATCACCTAGAAGTTTTGTCAAGGTCTTATTTATTCATGTTGACATGGAAATATAAACATGAATTTTTTTTTCTTGATATTCCTACTATATTGAAGTCCAATCATAACAAAATTGAGCAATCAAAGATATTATCTCCCACTTGAATATTTAAGGTGTTTAATGTAGGGTTGTCAATTCTCACCATTAATATTTAAGAAAAACTTGATGCAGAACCCCCTGCCTCGGTAGGTTCTGCGCGACCTCCCGATCTTAGGATCATTCTTTATCTCCCCAAGAGTCTGATTGAATCTTCGATTTCCCCACACGAAATCACTGACACTCGCAAGTGCGTATCCATAGGTCCTTATGATTCATGTCTGTGCGAATAAACACAAGGAACTAACTCTCACCCAAGTGACAAACAACTATGACCATGACCTTTACTTGAAAAGGTGTTTTGAACTTCGCGACCTCGCGAATCCTGATGCGAGTTCCCCTGATTCTTCAATATCCAAAAATCGAAAGGGCTAACATATCTTGACTCCTCCCTTTACTTTTCTCCGATGTGACCTTTGACTAAAACCTGGGGCCCATCTTTTCGATACTTCGAGAATTCACGTATCGACAATTTGAAATGCAACGACTCCTTTCATAGACTTCTGAAACTGCAATAACCCCTCACCACAAATCAATGGCTCTAGTCTCTCCTATGATTTGATGGTCCTAGTTCTTTCGAGATTTCCCAAATCGGGAATTTGTGACTCTCGACTCCGAGTCACATCTTCCTCCACTTTTGAATTCTGAAATAGTGAAATTCAAGGAAGAGATCAACGACTCCTGTTGATCCTAATCCAACGACCTCTATTCCTCCCGAGATTATGAGTGTTTAAAAACACTCATACTTAATCTCTCCGTTGGTCTATGAGATCCAATGGTCCATGGAAAATCGACACTTCTCCTTGAAGCGACTCCATCGTCCAATCAGTCTTCTGAAAGATTTCTTCGACCAAGCACCTCAGCGTAAATTGTTCTGAGATTTTATGTCTGTTGGGTGACCTCAACACTTGCTTTCCCTTGAACCTTTCAAGGTTCTTCCCTTCCTTATCTTTCTCTTACAAACTCAAGGATTCAATGGGTTCCTGCACGCATTCATTGCAACATTCACAAATAACCTCTGGCTATTTGATCCTTCAACTCTATGCACTATGTGTGACAATAGTCCTCCAATCTTCCTCTTGGTTTGGTAAACTCCAAGATCTCACCCAGCCTATGCACACATTGCATGGCTTTGTGCTTCACCTACACTTCTAATGGTAGGAAAACAATGGTATCTCTCCTGATATTTCTAAGATAAAACTCAGAACTTCATCGATGCACACCTTGCAGATGTTCACTGCACCCTTTGCATGAATTCTCAGGAAGAGAAACAATTGAAAATGATTATTCTCTCCTCAAATATTTCATAAATTCATCATGAAATCATAAGCATATACATAGCATTGAAATAAATGCATAACATAAAATATAAGAAACTGTATACATACCATTCAATAGATGCAAATAGTAAGCATAATAACACCATGAACATGAGTCAAAGTATTTTTATTATATTAACTCAAATATTCCTATACATGGGTTCTTCTCTGTGTTCTTACTCTCTATAGATATACAGGTTACTCCACTGATACAATTGGGGATCACACCATCATACAAGCGAGGGTGTCTTTCTATCTATTTCCCTCCTACACTACAAGCTATCAAATCATAAATTAAGACCTATCTAGTTTTGATTCAATACAATTAAATGTATTCATATTCGATAGATGAGAGAAAATCTCAAGATATGTTTAAAATATCCAAAACATAAATGTATATACGCTCCCCTATCTATTACATATGTGTTTTTCCAAAACATGTGTTGGTGCGTTTTTAGTTGTCTTCCACCTTTGCACTTGCTTTGTTGGTGGCTTGCGATTCTCCTACATCATAATCCCTTGGCTGAAAAATTCATGAACTCTTGTTCATGAGCTCCTGCACCATTTGTCCATGTCTTTAGATATCTTCTTCACTTTCCCAACTCACATCTTCAATCGAGTGTCCTTCCCACTTGAACAAATATTCTTAGTATGTCTTTCTTCGGGTTTTCTTTCCAACTCTTGTCAATTATCTTTACCATCTATGGCTTTTCATCTACAAGCAATTGTTTAATCCATTGAACTTCCTTCTGATTATCCTCTGCTCTTTTTTTGTCAGCATTGTAAGGATACATATCTGCTATGTTGAATATGGGCAATATTCCGACCCCATCTGGTAATCCAATCTCATAAGTGTTTGCCTCAAATTTTCTTATGATTTTACATGGTCCAATTTTTTTCATCTTCATCTTGTTGTATGTTCCCCTTGGGAACATTTCTTTTCTGAGATGTGCCCGAACCAAATCACCTACTTCAAAATGAAGTTCTCTTCTGTGTTGATCTCCTCTGCGCTTGTATTTCTGATTTGAATTATTCAGTCATCCCTTGATTTTGCGGTGGAGCTCCTGTATTCCTGCTGCAAAATCCTCTGCACTAGCACCTATGAATTCATTTTGCTCCAAGTCTCTTAGCTCGGATACTCCTCTCAGTTGCATTCCATACACTATATGGAATGGGCTTTGTCCTGTGCTCCTGTTCGGTGAATCATTATATGCAAATTCCTCTTGTGGCATTATCTGATCCCACTGACTATAATGTTCAACCACTAAACTGCTTAATAAATCTCCCAAGCTTTGGTTTACTGCCTCAGTCTTCCGATCCGTTTGAGGATGATATGATGAGATAAAAGATAAATTAGTCCCCAGCTTCTTCCATAGGGTCCCCCAAAAATGACCAACAAATTTGGTATCCCTGTCCGATACAATACTCTTGGGTAAGCCATGAAGTGTAACAAATTCATTGAAAAACATATTTGCAATGTGAGTTGCATCACTAGTTTTCTAACATGGTATGAAATGTGCCATTTTAGAAAATCTATTGAATACCACAAATATTGAGTCACATCCTCTTTTCTTCCTTGGCAGTCCTAACAAAAAATCCATACTTATCGCATCCCATGGCCTCTCTGGTGCTGGCAATGGCTGATGAAATCCTGTATCCTGTCTCCTTCCCTTCACGTGGTGGCAAATTCTGCACCTATTCATGAATTTCTTCACATATGCCTTCATCCTTGGCAAATAATATGAACCATTTAGTTTCACAAAAGTCTTTTCATGGCCGAAATTTCCAACCAATCCTCCCATATGCTTTTCCTTCAGAAGATTCTCTCTCATAGAACTCTGCGGAATACACAACGGATTACCCCTGAACAATAGTCCATCCTGAATCATATATTCAGTCCATTGGCTTCTATCTCTAAGAATTGTATTCTCACATGCTTCATAGGCTTCTTTGAAATCATCATCATCCCTGTACATTTCTTTGAGGTTATCAAAACCTAAGGTCCTTACCCTAAACTCCTGCAGAATCAAACATTTCCTTCTCAAAGCATCAACAACCTTGTTAGCAGTTCTAGAAATATGTTGTATAACAAAAGTAAAATTTTGCATGTATTCAACCCATTTTGCATGCTTCTGGTTCAATTTCTCTTGTCAATTTATGAATTGTAATGCGTGGTTGTCTCTATACAAGAAAAACTCTTTCGGAACCAAGTAACGTCCCCATTTTTTCAACGCCTGTATGACAGCATAAAACTCCTTGTCATACGTCAAATATTTCAACTTTGCATGGTTCAGCTTCTCACTGAAGTATGCAATCGATCTTTTGTATTGGGTTAACACTGCTCCAATTGCGAATCCATTAGCATCACATCTCACTTGGAATGTCTTGCTGAAATCTGGAAAAACCATAATTGGTTGTCCAATTATCTTCTCCTTCAGCAGCGTGAAACTCTTCTCTGCTTCCTCTGTCCAATGAAAAGATTTTTTCTTTTCTTAACTGTGTCCATCATTGGTGCACATATATCACTGAAATTTCGGATGAACTTCCTGTAAAAACTAGCCAATCCATGGAAACTTTGAACTTCAAAGATACTCTTTGACGATGGCCAATCCCTGATTGCTTTTACCTTCTCCGGATCCATCTTCAATTCGTTCGAAGAGATTACAAAAAACAAATAGATGAGTTTTGTCTTCATGAATGACAATTTCTTCATATTGATTATCAATTTCTCTTCCTGCAATCTCCTCATCATGGAAGCTAAATTTTTTAAGTGCTCCACTTCAGTTTTACTGAAAATTAGTATATCATACAGATATACAATCACAAATTTTCCAATCAAATCTTCCAGGAATTCATTCATCAACCTCATAAAGGTGTTTTGCGCATTCGTCAAGCCAAATGGCATGACAATCCATTCCTACAAACCATCGTTTGTTTTGAATGTTGTTTTCCATTCATCACCCTCCCTCATCCTGATTTGGTGATAGCCACTTTTCAAATCAATCTTCGAAAAATATTTGGCTCTCTTGAAGCAATCCATCAAGTCGTCCATCCTTGGCAATGGAAACCTTTATCTGATGGTAATCTTATTAATTTCCCTTGAGTATTTACACATCCTCCAACCTCCATCTTTCTTTGGGTTGAGCATTGTCGGAACAACGCATGCACTCAATCTCTCCCAAATTAATCCTTTGTCCATTAAGTCCTAGACCTGTCTCTTAACTTCCTCATTCTCTTACAATTTCAACCTATACACTGCATTGTTCGACAAGCTGGCTCCAGATATAATATCAATATGATGGCTTATACTCCTGATAGGTGGCAATGAACAAGATAGTTCATCCACTACTGTGTCAGTGAACTCTTCCAGCAAACCCTGGATTTCTTCCAGCAAATCATCTATTCTAGTGTTGTTCAAAATAATTATGGGTTTCCTAACCATAATGAATTGCATGCCTTCTTTCTTATTAAATTCCTTAAGAAGTTCCTTCCCACTCATGAGAAGTACTATATTGTTCATCTCGAGTTTCACTTCTTTATCCTTAATCGACAGCAACATGTGCGTCCTACCATTTTTTTCCAGAATGTATCTGTTCTTCCTCCTATCATGCACCACATTTTTGTCATATTGCCATGGTCTACCCAACAATAGATGACAGACATCGATTGGAATGACATCACACAAAATCTCATCCTTATATCCTCCTATTTTGAATTCAACTAAACATTATTTAGTGACATTTACCTAATGTCCTTTTTGTAGCCACGAAACTTTGTATGGGCTGGGATGCGCAACAGTCTCTAGCTCCAGATTTTCTACCATCTCTGTAGACACAAGATTGTCTGTGCTACCACTATCCACTATGACTTTGCATACCCTATCTTTGGTTTTGCAAGCAGTCTGAAACATACTGTTTCTTTGGTCTGAGTTCTCTACCTCCTTCTATGGCTTCAAGAGAACTTTTTGCATCATCAAGGATCTTCCACCTTCTGCATCTTCTGCCTCAACATTTCACTTATGCTCTTATGAAATCTGAGCTTAGCCTCCATATTTTTTTCTATCAGGACATTTGAAGGATTTATGTCCGATCTCTCCACAGACAACATTTTATCTCACCTCCTCTACCTCTTCCTCTTCCTCTTGCTCGTGGAAAAGTATTTCTATCAGCATATTGTCCTCCCTGTGAACTTCCCCCTCTTTCAAGGTGAGTATGAGGTTTCTTTTCTTCTTCCTTCGGCTTCTGAGTCCTGTCTCGTGCAATTTATTTTCCTCTCCTCTGACTTCGACCTCGACCTCTTTGACCTTGCTTTCAGGAAAATTTCTCTTCAACCTTTAGGGAAATTTGATAATCATCTTTGACATTCTTAATTTTCATCATGCTCACGTCATCTTGAATGTCATATCTTAGACCATTCATGTATCTGGCAACCTTTTCATCATCATTTTCTTGATGACCTACTCTGATGTTGAGCCTGTAAAATTCCTCGGTGTATTCTTTCACTGTCATCCCTTTCTATCTAAAGTTTTGCATTCTTCGAAATAGATTGATATGGTAGTCTCTAGGTATAAACTTGGCTTTCATTTTTGCAACCATTCTATCCCAGCTTTTGATTCTTTGTTTTCCTTTACAACGCTTGTCAGCCTGCAGTTCATCCCACCACAGTGTTGGATGCCCTTTAAGTTCGGTAACAACACGTTTAGCTTTCTTATCTTCCTCGACATCCTCATAGTCAAAGTATTTATCGAGAGCCCTAAACCAATCTAGCAGTTCTTCAACTTATAAGTTTCCTTCATACATCATAACGTCCATCTTTGCTATGGCTCTGATTCTTGCAACAACTCTGAATAGACGTTCTTTTGTAGCGTCTTCGACTGTAACTTCTTCTTCAGCTCCAACCTCATTTTCACTTTCGGCTTCACTGACATATCCAGCATCAACTGTCCGTCTCTTTGTTGTTTCCATAACATCTAATCACGCATGGAGTTCTCTCATTTCCCTTTCCACAGTTGGATCGAGCATTGGTCTCACTCTCCTTCTTGGCGGCATTGTTTCAATCTGTTTCCCACAGAAAACAAAAGAAAAATGTGGGCTAGGCTCTGATACCACTCTGATGGAGCACCCCCTGCCTCGGCAGGTTCTGCACGACCTCCCAGTCTTAGGATCATTCTTTATCTCCCCAACAATCTGATTGACTCTTCGATTTCCCCATAGGAAATCAATCACACTCACAAGTCTATATCCATAGGTCCTTATAAGCCACGTATGTGTGAATAAACACAAGGTGCTAACTCTCACCCAAGTGACCAAAAACTATGACCACGACCTTTACCTGAAAAGGTGTTTCGGACTTCGCGACCTCATGAATCCTAATCTGAGTCCCCCTAACTCTTCAATCTCCGAAAACTGAAAGGGCTAGTGGATCTTGACTCCTCCCTTGACTTTTCTCCGATGTGACCTTTGACTAAAACTTGGGGCCCATATTTTCGACACTTCAGGAATTCACATATCTACGATTTGAAATGCAACGAATCCTTCCATAGAGTTTCGAAACTACGATAACCTCTCAGCACAAATGAATGGCTCTAGGCTCTCCTATGATCTGATGGTCCTAGTTCTTTCAGGACTTCGTGAATCAAGAATTCGTGACTCTCAACTCTGAGTCACAACTTCCTCCACTTCTGAATTTTGAAATAGTGAAATTCAAGGATGATATCAATGACTCCTGTTGATCCTAATCCAACGACCTCTATTCCTCCTGAGTTTATGAGTGCTAAAAAACACTTACCCTTAATCTCTCTGCTGGTCTATAAGATCCAATGGTCCATGAAAAATTCACACTTCTCCTTGAAGTGACTCCACCGTCCAGTCAGTCTTCTAAAAGATTTCTTCGACCAAGCACCTCGACATAGATATTTCTGAGATTTTCTGTCTGTTGGGAAACTTCAACACTTTCTTTCCCTTGAACCCTTCAAGGTTCTTCCCCTCCTGATATTTCCCTAGAAAACTCAAGGATTCAATGGGTTTCTGCACACACTCCTTGCGACATTCACAAATAACCTCTGGTTATTTGACCCTTTGAATTTGTGCACTCTGTGTGACAACAGTCCTTCAATCTTCCTCTTGGTTTGGTAAAATCCAAGATCTCACCCAGCCTGCACACACCTTGCACGGTTTTGTGCTTAGCCTGCACTTCTGCTAGTAGGAAAACAACAGTATCTCTCCTGAGCTTTTTGAGATAAAACTCAGAACTTCATCGATGCACCTTGCGGATGTTCATTGCACTCTTTGCAGGAATTCTCAGGAAGATAAAAAATTGAAACTCATTCTTCTCTCCTCACAGATTTCATACATTCATCATGAAATCACAAGATTATACATAGCATTGAAATAAATGCATAATAGAAAATATAAGAAATTGTATACATACCATTCAACAGATGCAAACAATAAGCATAATAACACCATGAACACGAGTCAAAGTTTTTTTATTATATTAACTCAAATATCCCTGTACATGGATTCTTCTATGTGTTCTTACTCTCTACATCTCTACAACTTACTCCACTGATACAATTGGGGATCACACCATGATACAAGCGAGGGTGTCTTTCTATCTGTTTCCCTCCTACACTATAAGCTATCAAATCAGAAATTAAGACCTATCTACTTTTCATTCAATATAATTAAATGCCTTCATATTCGACAAATGAAAGCAATGCTCAAGATCTATTTACAATCTCCAAAACATAAATGTAGATACACTCCCCTAGCTATTACATAAATTCTTTCCAAACTGTGTGTTGGTGCATTTCCAACTGTCTTCCACCTGTGCGCTTGCTTTGCTAGCGGCTTGCAATGCTCCTGCATCAAAACTTCTCATATTCATGGATCTACTAGATATCATTGGTAACTTGTGAATCTATATTATATTTCAAGAAGATGAATTTATTTTATATCTCTCTAACCTCCTAATTTACTTTTTGATATAATTAGCTAATATACTTAACATGATGACAACTTTTATATTGATGATCATCGGAAAGTTTCAATGGTTAGGCAAGTGGTATCCACATCCTCTTGGTATTTAAAATGTCTCACTCCTAGGGATATAAATTACTGCCATTATTTTTATTCCAAACTTATCCTCTTCATGGATCAATTATACCCTTAGCACTTGTTAACCTATCTTAGCTTTTGAAGAGTTGTGTTGTTTTGATCTCTCTCATTTGTATTAGATGGTTCGAGGTACTCCACTTCATCCACCTCTTTTATTCTATCTTTTTAGATATGTCCTCTCGAATTCACTTCTTCATTAATTTGTAGGTATCATTATAGTATTAATAAGGACATTATTAAGGGGAAGAGTTTCCTAACCATTATATACAATCTCCCAATTTATAGTAGTGATAATGTTATTTATTATACGAGAATGTTAGATTTCTCCTTCTTCCACAATCGAGAAGTCTATTATGGTATTCCATAAACTATAAAAAAATAGTAGTGCTCATATTATAGGATAAGAGAAGAGTAAAATGAATATTGTCTCATAATTAAATAATAAATAAAGTATGTGATGTTAAATAGTAAATAATGTATATGATAAATATTTTTCTATAATTAAACAATAGATATAGTATTATTATTTTTCATGAGAAGATAGTTGATTCAAAGAATTCAAATTGAGTAAAAACATTTTAAAAATGTAATTTAAAAAAATTAATTACATGACAAAAAAAATTTATTTTTGAAAAATATTTTCTATAAAAAAAAAGGAGAAATGAGTAAAAACATTTAAAAAATGTAATTTAAAAAAATTAATTACATGACAAAAAAAATTATTTTTGAAAAATATTTTCTATAAAAAAGAAGGACAAAAAAGATATGTAATGTTATTAAGTTTGTGAATTACATAAATAGAAAAACAATATTATTATTACTATTTGTTATATTAAGTTTGTGGATTATATAAATAGAAAAAATAAATATTATTATTACTATTTGTTATAAATATGAATTTTCTTCATTGTCATAATTTTTATTTACTTTTGTTTATGTCTTCTAAGTTACTTAAATTTAGTAGAGTGATATTTAAAATTAAAAAAAGATAATAAAAAATAAACACATTTTATGTAATATGAAAAATTATTATACTAGTATAAATAGGTTTTTAAAGTTGTTAGTAGGACAATCTCACTTTAAACAAATATAGAAATAAAGAAGAATTACAATTTTTCCTAATTTAGAGGCATAATAAGCAAGTCCTCAAGTTTTATTTGGGTTTCTACATTGGAATTAATAGATATAATTTGAATCAAATCATACATTTTTGTTGTTTAAATTGCATTATTGAATTGAATACATAAATGTATTCAACTCTTGGAGCACATGGAGTATAGAGATCCACCACTATACTATGCATTCAAACAATGTTTAACAAAATTTCAAACAAAATTGATAAAAATATAAAAAACTAACTATTCTAACTATAACATCAAATCATTATAATGAACTTCAACCATTTCTTAAATTTAAAAAAACAAATTAGAACTTTTCAATTAAGATAGAAACCAAATTTAAGATATTATTTATATATCATTAAATATGTCATTTATAATTATTGTTGGAGATTTCAGATGTTATTTATAAATTAGAAAGGGAAAAATTAAGGCAACAATATATATAAAAAAATTATAAAAAAATTTAAATCTTACTTTTAAAATTTTAAATTTAATATATATTTAAATAATATAAAATAAACTTAATATATATTAAGCAATAAAAAATAAATAAAAAAGATTTTTTTAATTCCTGGGTGAGGGATTATAGGTAAGGTCCCCAAATCTAAACTTTGACTTACCCCTGGGGACTTGTTTCCTTCAAATCTTGCAGCTGAGCATCTTTTGATTCAAGATCCATGTTGGGAGGATGAAAACTAGTTTCCAAGTTCCTTTGTTTGAGTTGAAGACTAAGATTTTCTTCTTTTAAAATTATTGTACAACTGTTATTGTACATTTGTTTACATCGCTCAATAATAATGAGTTATTTTTCTCCTCTATAGGAACTCTCTTGTCTATGCAATTTATGAAAAAAAAAAAATTGTATAGGCACTTTTTTCTCTATGTTATTTCTGAAAACGTATATTGTAAATCAACAATATTTCTCTCTTACCTTATTGTTGTTGCCTGGGAGGAATAAAAATCCTTCGTAATAGAATCCAAGGCTTTTTCAAAATCCCTTACTCTTTTTTTTTTATTGAGGCTTACCTATTTTTCTTCTGATGTTCTTCGGAAATCGATGTTCTTCTGTCAATTTCAGTCTGTAAACAGTTGTTTTCTTTCTCGGGAAAAATTTTCGCGGCTGCAAGCAATGAATGTTGATCTTCCAATTGAGCAGCTGTATGATTACTTTCATTTAACTGGATCTTGAAAAACTCTACTTCAGCAATTAGCTCTCTATTTTGATTATTTAGTAATCCCCTTTCAATAGTCATAAATTCAAGCCTTGTTTGCAGCTCTGAAAAAATGGTCTCCAAATTTCCCTTTCCACAATCCCATTGATGGACCTATCATCTACATTTTTTTCAAGTAATTCTTTACACCTTACCTTGGATTCACATAACCCTGATACCAACTCAACTTTTTAAAGCCTCTAGTTTTGAATAGAAATTTCCTCAGTCTCCTATATTGCTGCTACAATTTGTAATAAAAAGATCATCTTTTTCCAAATTCCAAGACTTACTTGCTGCCTGAAATTCTGGGGAGATTGCCTTAATTTCTTCATTCAATTTCAAAACTGTTTCTTGTAGATTATTTTTATTACAAACCACAGCTCTGCAGTACTCTTCTTTCTGAGAAATCTATTTTTTTTAATTTATCCTCAACTTCCTGGTTTCTGAGAAATCTATTTTTTAAATTTATCCTGAGAAATCTAGAAACGATGGCCTTGTATTGTCCATCCTTCTTTGCAAGTTGTTTTTGGAATTCCTTCTCAATTGTTTGATTAAAATAATATTTGACTCCTACAGGTAGTCCAACATTAACGTGCAGATTATTCACACTGTAATGGCTATGTGTTCGCAGATTCAAGAATGTCAATTTCCAATTGCATTTGAATGAGTTGGTCAAACAAATAAATTTTTTTTTCTGGTAGTTTCGGAGACTTATAGACTTCATGGTCATGAAGATTCTCTTTGTTTTCCATCGACTCAGATATTATTTGTTCATCTTCATTGCTTTCTCTGAAAATTCTATGGCCAGAAATTACTTTATTGTTACCTCTTCCCATGTTAATATATATAAAAGAACACAAATGCAGTGGGCAGAACCTGGAGCTATATATATTATACCCTTTCAAAAGAGGAGACTAACAGTTGGAGTCAGTGGCAGGTGACAAGAGGCGGATAACGATCGGAGTCGAGTCGATGTCATATAACAATTCGAAGTCGGTGGCAGGTAAGGAACGGTTGAACCCACAGACAATGTGACAAACAAACACTGGGTAGTGCTTAATTGAATAAAAACAGACATGAAAATTTGAGAAAGAATCTCCCCTTAAAAACACCTTCTGTCTAATTAATTTAAAAATTATAAATAAAATAGAAAGAATTTTAAATTGAAAAAAAAAAATGTATCAAAGCAAACACTTGGTAGTGCTTAACTGAGAAAGAATCTCCCTTTAAAAACACCTTCTGTTTAATTAATTTAAAAATTATAGAAAGAATTTTAAATTAAAAAAAAAAGTTTAGAGTGACTTCCACTAGCAAGTGTTTTATGTTCTAACATTATTTCCATTTATATCGATAGGTGAAAGAAATTTACTAACAATCCAGAATCTAAGTTTGTTTCGATTCAAGATTAGTTGTTATAGAAGAACTTCGATACACACTTCAAATATTTATTGATTAAAATATTTATATATATTTGATAAAAAATAATGCTAATTAAATATAAATAAGTTATATATATTTGATGTTATTTTTAATAATATCAATATTAAAGAAGTATATTTTTATAAATATTTAAAAATTGATTGATGTGTAATTTTTTATGTTAAATATGGAATTAGACACATGGAAAATGAGGTGCAACAAGAATCTTACGATGAATCTAGAATCTATGTTTGTTTCGATTCAAGATTAGTTGTTATAGAAGAACTTCGATACTCACTTCAAATATTTATTGATTAAAATACTTATTAATTTTGAGAAAAAAATAATGTTAATTAAATATAAACAAGTTATATATATTTCATATTATTTTTAATAATATGAATATTAAAGAAGTATATTTTTACAAATATTTAAAAATCGATTGGTGTGTAATTTTTTATGTTTAATATGGAATTAGACATATGGAAAATGAGGTGCAACAAGAGTATGTAGTTAAAGAGGAGCAATTGGCATATAAGTTACTATTATTTTCCTTCTAAAAGGTTACAGGTTCAAATCTTCAATAAACTTTATCAGTCAAATAGCTGAGGGAAGAGGGTCCTTCTACTCAGCTTCTATCAAGGCTATCGATGTATCAGCTTAGTTTTGTTTTGATTTGTTTTGTTTTGATGGTAATGCCATCTTGTTTTGATAGTATATGAGGATTGTAAGCTATTTTTCTGTGATGTTTTTGAATTTATATAAATCATATTGTACTTTAGTTTTTATACATTTGGATCTAGGAAGTTTGTTAGTGATCATATTTATTTGGAAAAACACTATATTCCACAAATCCCTACACCAACAATTTGCTAACTGTTGAGCGATTCAAGTAATCTAATACCAACATTTTGCGATTTGGTTGGATCTGTACTCGTGCATCACGGGATGAACCGGTGATTTCTGTTGTAAGAGTGACAGTTTTGTCAAAGCAACATATATCCACCTTCCCAGCGAATGGAATACGGAATGGTTCTCTACAGAATATTCCACGCCTCGCCAACGCAATAAGAGAAACATTCACAGCAATAGACAGTTCCATAGGCAACTCTGGGGGATCACAGAAGTAATTATAAACGAACAACTAAGAAAGAGCTTGTATATGCTTCGTGTTGGATACTCGAGACCCTTCTTCAGAACATAGGCAGCAGCTATAAGTGCAAAGAGTACTAGAAAGAGGATGAATAACTTGGAAATAATGGAGAAAGCGCTAGGTGTAAGTGTCAGTCATAAGCGCCAGTTGTAAGCTCCAGTTAGAAGAGTCAGTTGTCTAGTTGTCTTTGCTTTGCATGTAGCCGACTCAGTAGAGTCTTTTCCTATATAAGGATGTAATATGTCTTCATTTAATACTAAGAAGTGAGCGTAGCCTCACCGTGGTGTTTTGCTCTCGTATATTTTATCTTGGTATCAGAGCCATGGGAGTGGAGTGCGAGAATTCTAGAAGTTCCCAGGTCCCTCCTCTGGTAGGGTGAGGAGTACACGAGAGGTACGAACATCCCGCAGCCCGAATACAAGTGAGGTGCGGACTTCTCGCAGGCCACTGGAACGTGAGGTGCGAGAACTGTGAAAAGCTTCGATTTGCATGCTGCGTAGGCCACTGGAACGTGAGGTGCGAGAACTGTGAAAAGCTTCGATTTGCATGCTGCGTGAGTTTAATTGTGAGTTGCTGCGTGAGTTTAATCGTGAGTGGCTGCGTGAGTTTAATTGTGAATTTTCATGCGTGAGAAAATTTGCCTGCGTGAGTTTAAGTGGATTGCATGCGTCGTGCGTGCTCAAGTTTGCATGCACGTTTTTAATTAAGTGGATACGCTCCTTTTTTTTATTAAATGGATATTTGTTACATAGGAGTGGATATATGTTAAAGTGGAGCATTTAAAGTATATTCATTTTTTTATTATTAAAGTGAATACATGCATGTGTATTAAAACAAAGGTTTCTTTTAAGAAATTCTTTTTTTTTAATACTTAAAATGGGTAAGGAATTGTGAGGTGGATGTTTAAAAGTGGGGGTTATGATTTAAAGGTGCATGCATGCATGGATGTATGTTATGATTTAAATATGATTTAAAGGTGGATGCATGCATGATATAAGCTGAGAACAACGATAGATTGAGTCGGATCGGTGGTATTCGAAGGCAGAGTGACAAAAAGTTGCATATCCTTGGTGATTTTCTTGCAGAGACTAAATTGCAGCGATGGCGAATCCGCTGGCAGAGACCTACCTCAACGAAACCAACAAGTTAGATGGCTCGAACTTCATTAACTGGAAATTCAAGATGCAGACGCTCATGGAGGGCTATAGTGTCTGGAACATTGCGAATGGAACTGAACTGAAACCTATTGCGGCTGCAGGTGAGACATCAGCAGTAGGAGGTGCGACAACAACACAGATCCAAGACTGGTAGAAGTGCGAAAACAAGGCAAAGGTATTGTTGCGCATGTTTGTTAAAGATAGCATAATTCCACATATTAGAGACGCTACAACTTCTGCCGCAACATGGACAGCTCTTAAAGCATTGTATGAAACTAGCAACACAAATCGCATTTTGTTCCTGAAAACTAAATTGCTAGGCATTAAGATGGATGGAAATGAATCTGTTAGTTCATTTTTGGGTCGGATTAAAGAGGTGAAAGACAAGTTAGTAAATATAGGGGAAACTGTTTCCAATACTGATCTAGTGACTATTACCTTAAATGGTATGCTAGAAGACTATCACATGTTCATAACAGGTCTTGCAGCAAGGGAGAAACCTCCTACGTTTGAAGAACTGACAAGTATTTTGCTGCAAGAGGAAGAGAGGCGTGGGAATCTGAAGCCTTAGAGTAAAGATTTGGCATTGTGGTCAAATAATAGATCTGCGCGAGGGAGATCAGGAGTAAGAGGTAGAGGCGGCAGTTCATGGCAGAGAGGCGGTTCATGACAGAGAGGAAGTTCATCGCAGAGAAGACAATCTCCAAATCAAGGTATGCAATCTGATAGGAATGAGTCAAAGAGTTGTTTTTATTGTGGTTGACCTGGACAT
>JZKD02S0630759.1:72483-84783 GCA_000966675.3 Picea glauca | reverse complement strand
ATTCACAGATTTTTCATCATGTTGAATTTATTTCTGTATTTATAACTAGTTTTTAAATAACAAAAAATAGTGATTTTGTACAGATTTATGTCAAGATTCCATTCAAAAATCATTTCTTAAAATAGTTAAACGACACTTTTATTTTATATCCATAGAAAATATCAAATATGTCTTTGTATTTGTATTGATAATTTTGATTATATAGAAATTTAAATGTGACAATAAAGTCTTTCAAATGTCTAAACTTTGTTTATAAGTTTATTTGAAAGATATTGTGTAAAAGTGAAATTTAAATTATTTTTTATTTTTTAAATAATTAATTTTAAATATTAAATATATGTTATTAAAGTTTAGTAATATTTATTTAAAATAAAAAATATAACATTTACAATTAGTTTTCCTATAAAAATAGGACATTTACAATTAGTTTGTTTGTTTTTGATAATGTGTGGGTTATGTAGTCACTTTCTACATTTTATATTAAATACAGTTTCATAATAATTTTGTGTTCTTTTAATGTATATCAAAATTAATTGTTTTTTTAAATTTCTACCAAGTGCAATACATAGATTATTTTGGTAGTTAATAAAAATTAACAAAAAAAACATATAATATATAAAAGTTAATTGAAAAATAAAAGTAAATATTAAATTAACATAAACATATAATATATAATAATTAATTGAAAAGCAAAAATAAATATCAAATTTAATTCTTAATTTAAAAAAAGTTTATCTTAAAAAAAAAAATAACCATGCTCTAAGTGTTACATGGAATTTGGTCATATTTTTTATAATGAAAGTTTTGGGGAATTTCAATATTATAAATGAATTTTTTAAGAAATCATTTGTATTTGAAATTATTTATATTATAATTTATAACTTTAAAATAAAATTTGTTTATTTTATATAAATAGTCAATTTTAAATAATTTTACAGTCGCTTTCCATGAAGTAACTTTATAAAATTTGGCAAATTTGCAAATGATGAGATATATTTCTAAAATCTCATTTTCTTTCAACATTTTGTGCCAGATGACTTATGACTGAGTTTAATATGGATATGAGTTGTTGGCGATCCCATATGGGTAGAAACATGGCTTTATCCCATATAAGGCTTTCATAAATGATGAGTTTAAGTTTCGACGTGACATTTCACTCACTAAACCTTTCGCGGTGGATGAGCTAAACTGTGAGCATGACAATGTACTAAATAAACCTCTACTTCGTCAAGGGTGAGTTAAGTTTGAAAATGACAAGGCGTTTGTCTAACTTGTTCCTCTGTTTGACACACTAACTAACATAATGTGGAGCTCACGCACGTTATATTTGTTAAGGAAGGTAGTTTAAAGTGTCTAAAGGGTTATTAACTCACTGAGTAGAATGCACCGGAACTTAAAGATGGTGAGCTAAACCGAATTGATAAAAATTATTTATATTATAAAAATTATTTTAAGATTATTTGATTTATTGAAAAAAATTAACCAAATAAATTTGAAAGATGATCCCAATATTGATAATTTAAATTACCAAAAAATAATTGTATTTTTCGTGATCTCAATGTAACATGTAAAAACTATGAAAGAAATGCACCATAAACATGTAAAAAAGATGCACATCCTCTTGTACAAAAATTCAGGGTGTCATTATATTCCTTTTGTGTAATCGAATGTCTCTTATGAAATTTTTATTTGAATGCTTAAATCGTGAAAAATGCAAGTTATTCAAGTTTTTGTTTGAATGCTTAAATGGTGAAAAATGCAGGTTAGGTTATTCAAGTATCAAGATGGTGGTTTTTTACAAGAATTTACAATGACAATGATGGTAAAGCTTATGGAGGAAGCATATAGTAACATTCATCCACCAAAGAGTTCATTCACAAATTTGTAAAATGTTACATTTGAGTGTCATTTGCATTTTAAAAAAGCTAAATCAAAAGGTATTAGATCTAGAATAATAGAATAGAAAAATACATTTATCACATATTCAAAACTTCGAACAAAATTTTGGTAACCTAAGCTTATTTCGATGTAGATTTAGGTCATTGGAGGGCCCTACCATGAAGTTTGTAGTTGACTTTGTAAGATTTTAACCTTGTACAATTAATTACATATTGAAACAGACATAAGACACACTACACAGAGATTTAACCCTAGAAACCCAAACCCAGAAAACCAACAACATGTTTAGCGCCTCACCTCTAATTATTTATTGATCATACATCTTCACTCTTTACAATAAAAAATATATAGCATTATGTGGCATCCAAAACACTTAATCCACATGGATTACTAAACAACCCTAATTTCTTAACTAGAATTAGAAAACCATCAACAAAAACCCGCAACAAACCACCCAAAAAACATTTAGGGGTTCCACCCTCGAATCCTCATACGAGGGGGCAGGGAGACACCCCCACCCCGCATGTGCTTGTTTTCTTTCTATACAAGGGGTCATGTGATTACATAGTCAAAAATCTAGGGAAACAATACCCATTGCTTCTCTACACCAAGAGAACTTCTCAGTGCTCACAAACTTTGTTAATTGATTTGCAACATTCTTCAAAGTGTCCACCTTCATCAACAACACCTTCTTCTCTTCAACCATGTCTCTCACAAAGTGATATTGAACATCAATATTATTTGTCTTTGAATGATAAGTCGGGTTCCTTGCCAGGAATATTGCACTCTGCCTATCACAACCTATCCTTGCAACTTGTTGTACCAAACCAATACTTAAACACAATCTATGCAACCATACTGCTTCTTTCTTCCATAATTAGCCACCATGTATTCAACTTCTATAGTTTAGAGTGCCATTATATCTTTTTTTTTATTATCCAATTGATTTCTCCTTCAAACATGTTAAACACATACCCACTTGTAGATCTTCTACAATGGAAATCTTCAGTATAGTTTACATCAACAAATCCATGTATGTCCAACGCTATGTCCAATCCCGATCTTCCTTGGTAGAATAATCCATAACTCGTAGTTCAACAAAAATACCTGAAAACCCTCTTTACAGTTGTCCAATGCACCTGCCCTTGTTTTGGCGTATACATATTTAAAACTCCCACTACATGTGCAATGTCTAGTGTAGTAGAGACCATTGCATACATCAAATTGCTAACAACACTAGCATACAAAACACAGGGCATGTCTTTTTCATCTTCTTCTATCTTGGGACATTTTTATAGCATCATTTTCCACCATATATGTTCATGATGACTCCTTGGCCTCATTTACAACCATTTCCCTATTTTTCAGAAGTTGAACCCCCGTTTTTCTTTCCTAAAAATATATTAAAAATCCCATTTTTCAAGATGTATGTGACTCTCCTTAAAGAAAATTGTATACATTTGGGACTTTCTAGTTAGCAACGTGCGCACATGTTTAATTTGCTCAAAAATAAAAAATTCTTGATACTTCAGGTGGAGTTGACAGGATACCTAGATTCTCAGCCTCCCATAGCATGTGCATAACGAATCCAACTAACAAACGAGAGTATAAAAGAGAGCCTTCAGATAGAGGAAATAAATGATGAAAGAGATGCATCCTCGCACTAGATGTTTCCTTATAGCGTTGCAAGCCCCTATTTCCCCCCTGAAAACCCTTGTTTTCAGGATTTGTGTTCCTCTTTATCTTATCAAGAAGAATCCTATTACTTCCTTGGACACGTCAGGACACAAAACTTCAGAGGTAGAGTTCATTATCTCAAGCCTTGGGTGGACAAACTTGGAACCTAGTTCTAGGATCGTGTTGCAATGGTTACATGTTGTAACCAACCCCTTTTCTTGTTATCAATAAAATAACTCTCATTGTCATTTGATTTTTTGTGCTAATTAATGGTTTCAATCATACTTTATGCATATTATCTTGAATCTAATGAATAATTTGAATTGATCATATTTAGTTAGTTAGTAATAACTTATTTATTATAGTAGCATACTTGTTTGGTTGTAGGACTTTCAGAAGATCATTATCAAGGATTTATGGAGAAAAATACCTAAAGAAAGATCTATTTCAAATGTAGGGTTCTAGGTATTCCCTCCTTACTTTCTTCTAAAAGTTAGTTATTTATATATGATTTTCTAATTCGAGGTTGAGATTTGTCTTTTAACGGCATTGATCTATTGTGGCCCTGACCCAAAGCCATATGACCTAGATTTATGCAACAAAATTACTGACTCCGCTAAGAATTATCCATTTTTTGGGTCATTAAAGGTGTGTGTTGGTTGCATTTATTTTAATCCTTTTCAGTGTTTTGAACCTTGGTTTAACATTCTCTTGATTTCTCTAATATTTTCTATGTCTTCCGACCCTCCTCCCTGAAGTTTGAGGGGTTTTTATTGGGTGTACAAGGATTTAGTTGAGTATAATCCTATACATACGTGAAGTTTATTGAAAAAAGTCGCATACATGAGCTTATATATGTGACCTACTATGGAGAGAGTCGCGTACAACCCCGAAAAGGTGATTTGTTCACTATTTTTTAGCCTTTTTTGGGCCCTATTTTGGTTGTTTGAGGGGTCATTTGCACTTTGTTTTAGCTGAATTGTTTTTTAGGAGTTTGTAGGTGGATAAAGTATCATATTTGAAAAGAAAAAAAAATATGCATATGCTTCTTTTCCATTATTTCATATCTTGGATTGCACTTCTATAAGACTAGTTTTTCTCTTAGGATCTTGGTTTCATGGTCATTGTTGTGGTCACCTCTGAAACTTGAGTTTGTATTTGAGTTAAAGAGTTTTCTATTGTGCTTTCCTTCGATTTTTCAAACATAGAACAAAAAAATTCATTTATTTTAGCGTTTTTTGTTAGTTTTTTCTTTGGTATAAAGAAGAAAAGAAAATGAAACAAAATCATAGTTTTATGCTGCTTAGGTCTCTTTATTTAATTGCATTTTTATTTGAAAAAGAAAAATATATTATCCTAGGATTTGTTTTCTTCTCATCTTGAAATAATTTTAAAGGAAAAATAATAAAGAAGGTCCTTTTGTTTTCTCCGTTTTCTTTTCAAAAAAGGCTACATTGTGCATTTTGCATCAAAAAGAGAAAATATTGCATTTCAAGGTTTGAAAGATTGTTCATGAATTTTTATTTTTGAAACTCTTTTTCATTGAAGAATTGGTGTAATTTTTTCTTTGTTAATGTTGTTATAAGTTTTCTTTTTTCAAGAGTCTCAAATATCATTTAGTTTCACTCCACACCCTTTTTTATTAAATAATAGCCAATAAAATGAAAGATAAACTTAAAATTTACTAGGCTWCATTTCTAGGGTTCATAAACAAGTTGATGGTTAGGGCCTTGATTATGATTAGAGAGATAACTCTCCAAGCCCGATAAAAAACCATAGGACTCTAAGATATGGAGAGTCAAATTTAATTTTCATATAAGTATACCCATGAATCTCCTCTTACACAAGAGTCAAAGATGATGTGGTGCAAAGGCGAGCCAAGGAGATAACCCCTCCAAAGTTTAGCTCAGCATAGTGGAGAGATCCTATATTTGATATTTTTCATGTAGTGATACTAACTCATATGGAATCAGTCCCCTGTGAGTTTTGAACTTGGTTGAGGTTTTCTTGCAGTTATAATGACCCTCTTAATGTCATTCCACTAGAAGCTTCTCACCTAGAAGCTTCATAACTACTGATTTGAGCTAAAAAATTTATTTTGCAGAATTTGATCCATAAACAGTTGGCATATGGCATGTCAATTTCATCAACATGGGTCCTTTGTGGAATCCAATTTATATTTCTATGTAATGGCTCAACCCCAATCTATGAGCAACAATCTGAATGCAACCGAAATACAATTTGAAGTGCAACATGTGTAGGATAATTTTGAGTATAATTCTCTTCCCACACTATCAAGAAGTTTCTTGATGTAAAATCAACAAAATGATATGGTTTTATAATCAAAGCATTAAATTGAAGGAATGATTATATTCTTCTTCATTTTGCATTGACAAAGGCAATTTTAGTTGCACTTGTGTTGGCTTCTTTTCCATTCAATCTCAGGCCTTCATGCTTTGGCCTCCATTGAGCTACAATGGGAATCACAATCCCCTAGCCTTCCTTTCCTATCCCTTGGCCAACATAGCTTCAAAAGATTTGAATTGATGCATCTACTATGATTCTCAAAGTCACCAAATCTCTATTAAAGAAGGGTAAAGAAAGGTTAGTTTACCAGTATTGAAACCATCATGGTGCTATCCTCCTTACCCTTCATTACCAAAAACTGTGTTACCATCTCTATTGGTAATACAATGTTGTTCTTCAGCCGAGAAAATTTTACCTCCAAGTATTCCCTATCATGTTTCTGATAGGGACTAACCACCATTGGTGGTATTCTCCTTCTTCTACCTATATAAACTTTAGACAAGTCCCGAATGAAAACCATGAATAGAGGGTGTTTACACTCGCTAGAAATGTTGACTCAACGATATCGTAGCTCACCACGATTCACCCAATGGGGATATAACAAACAGAGCGTGGATGCAAACAATATTCAGAGATTAAGTGAAAGAAAAAGGAAAGAACCTCAAATCTGGAAACCGTAGGGGACAATTATAGAGGTATTCACGAATATGACTACTATTACAAACTACCACTTCTTATTACAGGATAACATAAGAGATAGAGTTTTTCTTGGGGTTATCTGGTATAGAAGGAAAACCAGTTGGTCATGCGCCTTCCTTTCCTTATGAAGATGAAGTCCTCTCCAAGTCGTCGGTCATACACCGAGAGAAAACATTGTAGGGTTAACGCTAGGGCATTTTTGCAAAATGCACAGAGCCAAAGGGAAACGATAGATTAGTTACCCAGAAACCTTGACAATGTAGAGTAATGGTGATAGCATGTTCATAATACTCTTTCCATGTGAATAAACGAATATGGCATGCACATATTGGACATGATAACCTAACAACCAGTACGTTGCAGAACCCTCTTAATTTTCGACTAGGGGATTAATGTGTTTACATACAGAATTAACATTACCCTTAACCTAGCTCACCATAATGCATTTAGTGTTGGGCCATGTCATCAGGTCGGGTGGGTGTTCACGCTGAACAATTAATATTTAAGGCTGGGTTACAAATGGTGTGTACTAAGTTCGAGTAGTTACAATGTTAAAGTTTAAAAGAAAAATTGATGATATATGACCACTATATATAATAGTTAGAATGTGTATATAGTAAGGGTAAGGGTTGTTTTAAGTGGACATGTTTTTATATATAGAAATGTTAAGAATCTCGTGTAGTGAATGTATTACCTTCCATATGATATCAAAGGAATAAGGCTACTGTGTATGACCATATATATATAGATATAGGTATGATATATATAACTATATAGATATGGAGTGAGGATTTAATATCCTATGATAAATCCAAACAATCTTTATACGTTTTATAGAAGAGTATAATAAGGAAACTTAAGATATGGGGTTATTTTTGGTAAGCTTAAAGTACTGATATATTCGATACAAAGTGGAAGGTGGTAAGTCTTGATTAAAGAGATATATTTTGGTAAAACCACTTTTATAGATCCTATATGATAAAAGTAGTACCCATGTTAGGATAGGGTTACTATAGCCCCTTTACAGACACAATAAGACTTACAGGTCCACTGTTGATATTACAATTTTCGTGAACATTCTCAACACTAGCCTATTATGTTAAAATGTTGAGTGTACTGGATAGTTTCGCATGTACTGAATTATTTGAATAGGCACGACTTCACTTAGAAAATTTAAATATCTTGTTATTAGTTGCTTGTAACTACAAGTAGGTATATGTCGTATTCTGATAGCGACAATAATAGATTTAAGCTTGATCAAGTATATCAGAGTAAAGAAGTTTTAATGCACCTAACATTTTTTTTTTAATTTGGTAAATTTGGGGTACATTAAATATGGTATTAGATCTAAAGGTTACAACTGTTGGACCTCACGGAAAGGCCAAAAAAAATAGTTTAGTACATTTTATTTATGTTAAGAGGAAAACTAACAAAAATGCTTACTGTTACAAACACAAAAAATTTGTTCTGTTGTGATAATGGAAACACAGAATGAAGAGGAGATCAGAGTTGAAGAGAACCTCAATCAAGGACCTCCTAAATAACCTAGATAGAACAATGAAGGAAGTTCAGCCACCCAAGTTCTGGAAACAATGAGGAACCTTATCCTGGAACTGCAAGTTTTCAAGGAAGATAATGATAAACTGAAAAAGGCACATGAAGACCAGCAGGAAATAAATGAAGTACTACTGTGAAACATAGTAACAAAGAAGAGCCCAAAAGACAACGAAAAGGAAGAAGAGGTCAGAAAAAGAGACTCAAAAAATTTTGGTCCTGAAGCAGAAAACGAGAACAGTTCTTTCAAAGGTGCACCAACAACAGAAAATAAAACAACCAAAAGAAGGAAAAGAAGACAAGTGGACTACCTGGAGGGTGAATTCAATAAGGTCAAGTTGTCCACCTTTGACTGAGAGTCCAAGACAGGGGAAGAGGCTAAATAATGGTTACTGGATATAAAGAAGTATTTCCATATCTATAATTATTCTAGTAACATGAAGGTCAGAATGGCCATTTATAACTTGAAAGGAAAAGCAAGTATCTTGTGTCAGGAACTGAAGTTGGCCAAGGGTTTAAAAGAGAAACAAATGGAATGGTCAGATTTGAAGAAATACTTCAATAAATAGTATTTATTAGAAATTTATTATGAAAGAAATACCAAATAATTTTATGAACTAAGACTCGAACAAATGACCATGGACGACGTGATAAACAAATTTCTTGAATTATTAAGATTTTTTCCATACATCAGGGAACACAAAGGAAAAATAAAATGATTCCTAAGCTACCTACCACAGTCCTATAAGGACATAATTGAATTCGACAATCCCAAGACCTTAAGAGAAGTTTTTAGAAAGGCTTGGATGTGCTATGATCAGTACAAAAAGTGTCTGAAATTATGAAGGCTTGGAAGGATAAGAAACAAGACAGGATGAATCAGGGAAATAAAGTCTTCCAACCACGCCCTTTCCAGAATATGGAAAATAACATCCAAAGGAAATATCCTCATTCTAACAACCAAAATACCCAAGGGGGAGGAAGGCCAGTTAGCCTGGGAACCAACAAATTTGGGGACAGCCCCAGGGAATGGTTAAAATGTTGGGAGTGTGGAGAACCTCACTTAAGGAGGAACTGTCCACATTTAAATTATGCACCAAGGACCATAGTTCATAACCTGCAAAAGGCCTCTATAATAGAAGATGTGGGCAGAAGTGTACACATAATTAATGCAGTTTTGGATGGACAACAAGCTCATCATCAATCCACTATAGTGGAGTTTGAAGGTAAAGTTAATAATAATCATATTTCTATTTTAATTGACCCAAGAACTACTCTCAGTTATGTTACTCCTGGTTTAGTTGATTCAAACAAGCTTAAGAAAGTAAAGCATTTTAAATCCTGGTTAATGCAGCTAGCAACAAGGACTAAGAGAAAAGTAACATATTTCATTTCTGAATGTGAACTCAACTTAGATGGCCAAAACACAAAGTTAAATATGAATATTTTACCTTTGGGATCTTACGATGTTATCATTGGAATGGACTGGTTAGAGAAACATAAAGTAATTTTGGATTTTTATGAAAAATCACTTAGTTATAGAGACGAAAACAACACAGTTAGGACAATACAAGGCATCAGAAAATCAATCTCAGTTAGGCAGATTTCAGCCATGTAGTTTAAAAAATGCATGAATAAAGTTTGTCAGATTTATGCTATTCAAGTGAAAAATCTATTAGAAAAGGAAGAAAAACCCAGCCTAGAATACTTTACCGTCTTACATGAGTTTAGATATTTATTTTTGGATGAAATAACAAAACTGCCTCCAAGGAGAGAGATAGATTTCTCCATCGATCTGTTTCCTGGATCAACCTTGATATCTAAGGCACCCTATAGGATGGGTTTACCCGAATTAACAGAGCTGAAAATTCAGCTACAGGAACTGTTGGACAAGGAATACATTAGACCAAGTGTCTCGCCTTAGGGAGCACTGATCCTTTTTGTTAAAAGGAAAGATGGGACTTTAATATTATGTATTGATTATCGACATTTAAACAAGATGACGATTAAGAACAAGTATCCTCTACCTAGAATCAACGACTTGTTTGACCAAGTGGGAGGAGCAAATATTTTCTCTAAGTTAGATTTAAGATTTGGCTATCACCAAGTCAAAATAAAGGATGAAGATATAAGTAAAAAAAAAAATAGAATAAGGTACATACATTATGAGTTTGTTGTTATTTTGTTTGGTCTTACTAACACACTAGCAACATTTATGTGTTTTATGAATAACATATTCAGTCAATATTTGGATAAATTTGTTTTGGTATTCATTGATGGCATTTTAGTTTATTTGAAAACAAAAGAAGAACACAAAGAGCATCTAAAAATAGTATTACAGACCTTAAGGAAACACAAGCTATATGCAAAATTTGACAAATGTGACTTCTACCAAAAGAGAATACAATACCTAGGACATGCAATATATGAAGAAGGTATTGCAGTTGACCCAGAGAATTACCAGTTACTAGGTCACAGATTTATCGAGGGGTTCTCTAACATTGCATACCCAATCATATCCCTACAGAAAAAAGGGACAAAGTTTACTTGGTCACAGAAATGTGAGGACAATTTTAATAATTTAAAATAATTGTTACCAACCGCACCTATTTTAAGGGTAGCAGACCCTGATAAAGACTTTACAGTTTGCGTGGATGAGAGAAAATAAGGCTTCGAAGGTTTCCTAACTCAAGAAGGGAACATTATTTATTACAAGTCACAAAAACTAAAAGAGCATGAAAAACAATACGTCACACATGACTTGGAATTAGCATCTGTAATTCATACGCAAAAAATGTGGCGACACTATTTAATGGGAAGAAGATTTTTGTTGCTAACCGATAACAGTGGTGTGAAATTCTTATTCAGTCAACCAGATCTTAATGCAAGGAAAGCAGGGTGGTTGGCCTTCTTGAGTGAATTCGATTTCGATGTAAGACACGTCAAGGGTAAAGAAAAAAAAGTTGTGGATGTCTTAAGTATGAGAACTAATGAACTGTTTGAGATAAGTATTACAAGAAAAAAAAGCAACATTGAACAAAGGATAATATCTGCAAGTGGTAATGACGAAAAATACCTCAAAACCGTAGCAGATTTACAATGTAATGCAGAAAATTTGGACATAACGGATCTAAGTTTGGATAAAAATGGACTGCTAAGATTCAAAAATAGGCTATACATACTAGATTTTTTTGAATTAAAGCTAACAATTTTCGATGAAGTGCACAAGAATCCATATTTTGGTCATCAAGGATACAAGAAAACGGTAACAACATTGAGGAGGTTGTTTTATTGGCCTAACATGAAAGTTGAGATAGATGAATATTTTTCTAAATGCCTATATTGTCAACAGGTGAAGGTTGAACATCAACATACAGTGAGCCTACTACAACCTATACCTATACCAGAATGGAAGTGGGAGACTATCTCACTAGACTTTATCACAAGTTTTCCTAAAACTCAAAATCAGAATGATTTGATTATGGTAGTGATTGAAAACTTAGCAAGTGTGCACATTTTATTCCTGTGAAATCTACTTATAAATCTATTAAAATCACTGAAATATTTATGAAGGAAATATTTAGATTTCATGGTATTCCTAAAATGGTGATTTCGGATAGAAATGTCAAATTTACATCAACGTTTTGGAAAGAATTGTTTGTAGGGTTAAATACTAACCTGAATTTCAGCACAAGATACCATCCACAAATGGATGGGCAATCTGAACGAACGAACTGGATTGTGGAAGATGTGTTATGAATGTACATAAGGATGAAACCAACTAAGTGGGAGGAATATCTACACTTAGTGGAATTTGCGTGCAATAATGGATATCATACATCAGCTAAGATGATCCCCTTCAAATTACTATATGACATAAAGTGTACATCTTTGATTAACTGGGATAACCCAGTTGACAGAATCATGATGGGACTAGAAATGCTCCAGGAAATGGAAAAAACGGTAATAAAGGTACAACAGAATTTAAAAGAGGCATAAGATTCAAAAGAGGCCCAAGATAGACAGAAAAACTATGCATATTTGAAAAGCAGACACCAGGAATTTCAAGTTGGAGACCACATGTATTTGAATGTCAAAGCAAGAAGAAGTTAATTGAAGCTAGGAAACTATTCAAAGTTGGCACCCAAGTTTTGAGGCCCCTTC
>JZKD02S0630759.1:18689-59702 GCA_000966675.3 Picea glauca | reverse complement strand
CAGACAATCCGTGCTCCCCCCCTTTTTTTTTGTAGAGAGGTGACAAGAGATGGCTCAATCAAGAAAGAGTCTTTGAAAACACAAATCACTCGTTCCCCCCCTTTTTTTTAAAACAAGTTATCACAGAGAAGTAGCAACATATAATCAAGGAATAGTCTTTGAAGAAACCGAGAGCCCGTTCCCTTTCCAAATCCACCACAAACAATTATAAAATTTAAAATTTTTGATAGTGAGGCTTACCAAAACATAATGTTTATCTACCTCCAATGGAGAGGAGATAAGTTAACTCCTAAAATACTGTGAAGAGAATGTATGAAAACCACTTGTGATCAACCAAAAAATAACGAACTTCCATTTAAAATTTTGGGTGATTCCCAAGACCCGAATGTGAAATTCTTTCCAACCACATTGATAGGGAAGGAAATTCCATGACAAAAGAAATCTTTTAACAAAGAAATAACAATGAAACTTTTAACAATATCCATCGCAACCCAGAAGAACAAAACATAACAACCACCGAGATGAAAAATGAGTGACAACAACTTAACACCATGACTAGTTGTAAAAACCACGCACCAAAACTCAGAGCTTGATACACAATAATAATAATTATCCACAAAGAACCAAACCAAAACCCCAAGCTGACCGAGCATTTTTTTAACCAATAAACCAATGCACAAGATACAAATAGCAGGAAAATCCATTTATTTTTTTTAAAATACAAACAGTCTAGAGTATTAAGAGAAGAAACCATAAGAACATCACTGATACACAGTCTAAAACTTAAGAAAAAGAAAACCTCATGCAATTCTGAGCCAAAAATCGATTCATAACACAGAGGAACCATCATGGATGGAAAATAAAGGAACCATACCTGGAAAAGCTTGCTTGAGGGAGAGAGTTGGGTTGTATTTTCCTTTCTAAACCAGAAATTGTGGACCATCCACAACCACTAGAGATGAAAAACCAAATGCAAGTATGGATAGGGTGAAGGGCTCGAGGGTTGTTTGAGTGATGTGCAATAAATGCATGCCGCTTCCTTCCCCAACCCCATTCAATTCAACATACAAGCCAACCCATCCACCATAACATTAACCATTAATTAAAAAAAAAAATCCATTGCTATATCCGTTACTTAGTGCACCACCCCAAGCCATGTAAAAACTTTTAACAACAGCCATATGCTATAACTTTACCATATACGCCTCACACATAACCTTATAATCATAGCTCATAATTCTAGCAGCTAGGTCTATCACCCTTCTTTTGTGTCAATCAGATATAACCTTAAGGCTTGTCCATAGTTTTTTTTGTTTCAAGCTCCAATATCATCATTTTGCATAAAATAATATGTAAAATAATCAACAACGTTTAATGCATAAACATAACACATGTAGAAAATAATCCTTTTATCCATATTACTTCCATGAGTTACGAGTGACCATGAAAACCATCTATCCATAACACAATCGATCAACCATATTATATCGCCATGACGAATAAAACCATGACTTGAATCATCAACTACAAAATACTATGTCGGCATCATTATAAAAGAAAACCAAAATATGAGTGCAACACATCCATCATAGCACCACTAGTATACAAGGGGGTCCCACCTACTAGTTTATTATTATTATTATAAATAAATAATAGAGCATGGAAATAATTTGTGAGCAGTATTCATCGTTGCAATTTTAAGCATCAACAAACTGGAGACTCTATAGGGAAACATGTTTCCAATAGATTAATAACTTAGATTGTCTGGTTATGCAGACCAAGTGAACATTAGATCAAGGAAATATACATCAGAATGATTATGCAACAGGGGGAAGTGAGTAATTTAAGGTAAAAAATGATCTGGGATTTTGGTAATAACTCACGGAAAGTGTTACATATGAGGGGGATTATCCCTATATGCATAATCGTCTGATTAATCATATTGAATGCATTCTTGGAATCAAGAAGAAAAAAATTATGGTGTACTTTTTTGAATCTTGGAGCGGAGGGAAGAAAAGGAAAGAAGAAATAGGGATGAAAAAACAACTATCTTATCTAACAACTGTTGAAGCATATAACAATTTCAATGATGTCTTCAAGGGGGGACATCATGACAATTGTGTAACCTGATTGTTATTGATTAACAATACTTGCAAAAAAGTGTCATTATGGAAAAACTGATCCAAAATTTTTATTTTTGACAAGAAAAGAAGTCAATAAAAGAAATAAAGAGCAGAAATAAAACAACAGAAAGAAATAACAACAAAGTAAAATCTACGCAATAAAATAAAACTATAATACAAAAAGAATATCCATACAACATTTAAACTTTCAAGTTGGTTCCACATAGTGTTTTAAGTGGGAACAATTGGTGCTATAGGAAAATAATTGCTCTTTAAAGTCCTTTAGGATATAGGAATTTGTGACCACGAAAAAATTGATCTTAAAAGGACCCAACCATAACTTTTGGAACTTCGAATGCCTTCCTCTATCAGCATGAGTTGAATACCACAACAAGACCTTCTCATTAAATTTAAATTTGACAGCCTTTGCACTTTTATTGAAATATCTTTTATCAGTTTGTTGTCTTCTCTTAATTTTATCCAAGGAAAACATCCTTTGTTCCTATAAATCCAAGAGTGGATTCATTCTTTGAGAGATATTGGAAGAATTTAATTCTTCAACCTATAGCATAATCCTTAGAGAAGAAATTTCTAGCTCGGTAGGCATAATGGCTTCTTTACCATAAACAAGATGGAAGGGAGTGCAACCAATGCTCACCTTTGTGGTAGTGTGATCTGCCCAAAGGGCGTAAGTGAGGAGAGTGTGTTATTGACAAGGCTTATCTTCAATGAGCCTCTTGATAATTCTAACTATATTTTTTTTAGTAGACTCGTCTCTCCCATTTCCTTGGGGACAATAAGTTGATGAGGTTAAATTTTTAACCCCCAGTTTAGCTAGAAACTAAGTAATCTTGGCAGAAATAAAAGCGGGACCGTTTTCTGTAATAATTTCCAAAGGAATACAAAATCTCGAAAAATATTAGTCTCAAGGAAAGACACCACATGCTCATCCTGTGAATTCTTAAGTGGGACAACCTCAGTCCATTTTGTAAAATTATCTGTGGTTGTCAAGATAAAAACCTACCCTGCTGAAGATGGAGGATTAATAGGACACATAAATTCCAGACCCCATTTTGAAAAAGGAAAGTCAGGGAGGACAGTTTGTAAAGCCATGGAAAAAATACATTCTTTTCCAATGAACTTCTGGCACTTGTCACAAGATCTTGAAAAATTATAAGAATTACGAAAAATTGAAGGTCAATTGATCTAGATTTTATGAGCAGAACGAAATGAATACAAATTATTAACATGTGCTTAACTCAAAATAATTGAGACACAGTAAAAATGGTTTTCTATTCAATAACGAAATAAGATGAAACTGTAAAATGCAGCAGAAACAAGCTTGCTGGAATGGTGGCACCTTATCTCTGAGAAGAGATGTGACGGATGCACGCATTCACCAGCAGAAGATTACAATGAGGCTCTGAAGACATTTTTACAATAAATAAGAATTCCAAAAACCATAGACATCCAAAAACCTAATCCTAGGAGATGAAGCGCCAAAAGTCATTTGAGCCCCATTTGGGTAAGTTAGTACATCAACTTCCTGGGGCCGTAACTTTTGCATATGATCTCCATTTTAGGTGTGTGATAGCCCATTGGAAAGGTATCATCGAGGATATTCATTTTGGGGGATAAATCATGAATTTGGATATAATTGAAGAGATATATCCCGAAAAACCTTCATTTAGTCCCTCAAAATGGCCCTGGAAGTTAAAACTGCTAAAAATAGTAAATTGCCAAAAATTGTCAGAAAACTATTTTGACCCAGTTGGAAAAGGTGGGTGGACACCGGTATCCATATGGATCAATACTCCCTCATTAATAAGAAATGGTCTCCATTTCGTTGAGGTCCCCCATCAAATGAGGAAATTTCTGTTGAATTTGGCCTCGGGTGAGCCACTTGCCTTGGTGCAGGAGCTGCCCTTCTTTGACGACTTGATAAAGTTGGATCATTTGTTGTTGAGTACCCTTGATCTATGTGTCCACAATATGATCATTGGATTCATGTTGTATGCATTCAGGGTTGAGCTCTGTTGGTTTCATCTATTCTTCTATTTCTGAGGTGTCCAATAATGCTGGGAAATAAGGGTGAAGGAGATCCACGCTGAACACTAGGTATAGGTGTAATATACCTCAATTTCGTCATAAAAAAAAAATTATTCTAAGGTACAGTAAGCTCAAAAATGTAACACATACGAATAATTAGCAAAATACCAATTTAATCCTATTGTTAAACTTGATACCTAGTGTATTCACTTTCCCTTTCTTAACATGACAAATCCATAATCCAATATTCTCTTTTTCATCTTTCATTTAAGTCATACTAACTTTTACGAGGAACTATAAGTTATACTTGGGATAAAGTGGAGGTATCATATAGGCCTAGGACTTAGGGTCCTAACCTCTCATGTAAAACATACGAGCGCAAGTATACAACTCCAAGACTACAAATAATACATTATATACATAATAAGGATTTGTTGAATTTATTTTCTTCATCATTATGTTCAGCTATTTGGCTTCCCAACGTAATTAATATTTAGATAGCTCCCTTGGTAAATTTTGGTTGACTGAGATTCTTTCCTCCTCCACATAGTCTAAGTATCATTCTATTCAGGAGCACTCTCTATGTCGATAGTTGGTTAAACTTTACCAGTTTTAAGAAAAGTCTAACTACCGGTAGCAACCAGACTAGTAGTAACGAAAGGTTAATGGTTTCTTGAACTCAGGTTTCGAGGAGTCCCATCCTTGTCCTCGTAAAATAATCTAAGTATGACAAGAGGTTTGACAAACGGGAGTTAATCACTCACTAGCCATTAATGGAGGTGGATGAGGACGAGAGATAACCCTGTACCCTCATCTAATCCAAACAAACTGAGTCACTCATATCACATGGCGTATTCTCTGTTGCATTCATCGCATTCAATAAGCACGAGGGTTCATGTTTTAGGGTAACAATAGTTATTTGTTGTCATTTTTTAGCAAGCCTATTTCGAAGGTTGACCCTATATTTCCCTTTCATTTTTTGGACCTCTCTCTCGGCGTGAGGAGTATGGTGTCAAGGGGTGCACCCTGGACTGCACCTCCTATCATTAAGTGAACTATTTATGTTACTGTAACTTGTAATCAAAAGTTCCATAAGGATCTTCCCGACTTATTTTTCTTTACACTCCCTTCCCACAAAGTCGCATAAGTAATGTTTTTCTCATAGGTCGTTCTTTAGCCACCTCCTTTATTCACTGGTTTGAGTATTGGGTTTCTCTCTATCCTAGCATACACCATACCTCACCAGAACTATGGCTCTGAAGTTTATGAGGTTAGGGTTTCATATGTGCCAAAATACTATGCTTATTTCCCACATGCAAACACTCTGGCAAGCCTTGAATGTTGTTTCCTATCCTGGTTGGGTGTCTAGTAGAAGTTTTATTCTTGGGTCCTATGTTTCCCCAAACTATTCAATGAAATCACTCGAATGAAATTCATCTTGTTTGAAATTTTCCCATAAAATTTATAGTCAGAAAAATCCTTAAAATAAGACTTATACCCTGCGAAAAACACACTAAGGATGATTGGATTTGTTCTGTCCGTGCCCATTCGCTTATAAATCTGAATGCATTTCAAAAGGGCATTCGTGACTAGAACTTTCGGCACTGCACTGTATTTGAATTCTCCTTCCTTAACTAACCTAAATCATAGGGTGCGAGATAGAATTAATGATACTTCTTATTGGCCTAAATCATCTCATCTTTACATTTTTAGGATTTAAATAATGGGTTATACTTGTCATGCAAATTATGTAGTGTTCAACATTCATATAATCATTCTCTGTAAAAATTTCCTTTGGTTATTTACTAGTTCTTATTGCGAATGGTGGGCCTCTCTGATTTTTGCGAGGGTATCCACCAAGAAGATTTAGGGCCCCTCCTCCCTTCTCAGTCTGGAAGGCACGTGGTTCGTTGCAGCGGTGAAGGATGTCGAACCCCTTATTACTATAAGTATTACTTCGACTATTCTTTCTTATTACTAACTTAAATACTCTTATCTCTGTTGATCAAGATTATAATGATTTATTTCTTCAATGTACAGGGTTTTCGGTCACACGGAGATATGGAGTACAACTTCTATCACCCGCGAAAAAGGTATTCGGGTTCCATTCTACCCTTTCCAAGAAGCTTAGGCGTTCAGGGTAATAGAAAGGTTTAACCCTCTGTGGTAGAGCTTGTTCGTTTTTCGTTGGTTATTATCTTTGAAGAAAAACAATGTTTCAAGGTTCAATAAGAGGGCCAACTGTAAAACTAAAGGGTTGGCCGATAGACTCAATCATACTTTTACTGGCCCTTAACTCGACATTTTGGAAAAGAAATATGTTTAAATCATCTTGTTATATTGGAATTAAATGATATTATAAATAATATGATGTTTATTCCTTCATTCCTATAATTTCACTTTAAATTTTTATCTACATAGGCCCTCGGCCAAATAACTGTATTGGGTATGTAACCCTTGTGTTCACAGTTGTAACATTTCAGTCTAAACATTATAAAAGTTAGACAGACTACTTGTTTCATTCAGATATGTATTCAAATTTGTTCTTAATTTACTCTACTTCTGTATATACAAATTATCTGAAGTTATATTATTTCCGGTTATAAGGGGGTTGATTGTATCTATGCATTATGTAATTATATAGGTCTGGTCTAACAGTATATAAAGTAGGTTGAGAATTCTCGACTCGGTTAATTATATCTGGACTATTTTCTTTATGCACATGTAATCATATGTATATAGTTTGGGAATGCTTTGGTTATGTTGTGGAGTTCTATACAACTGTTAGGTCTTTCGTCTACAATTATGGAAATGTGCACAATGCTTTAAAATGTTAAAACGTCTTTCTATGCAATCTACCATAACGCTTGTTAAGAAGGAAAAAATATGTATAATCAAACTATTTCCTTACAGTTCATACCATTTTGTAAATTCTCCTATTATTGTACTTGAATGCTTGTTGTAATAATTCATTACTTACAGGGTATTAACCAGATATATATATATAGAAATATAAATCCCGTTATCAACATTGAATCTGAATTTTCATCTATAATGTCTACGTCGATGGCTGACTATGCAAATGGGCATATATATATATATTGTCTAAGGAATAAAGTCTAGAATTTTCCATATGTACTCTTTCATAATTAACAGGAAACTACAATATTCTTTCTATATTGAAGTCGATAAGACACTCATAATTTAGATCGGGTGATACTCTGTTTTTTTTATCCCTCACAAGAGCGAACAAAATTCATCCATCATATTATGCCAAACCTAAATGACATATACATTTCAATAAATCAATTTAGTCATTCCAAACAGAGAAAGGAATAGAATACATATTTTCACCAGTTCGTGGGAAGACAAAGGGAGCATCCACGTTCCTCCCAACCGTAGAACAAGGAAACCAAATTACTTTCCCAATTCACCCCCTAGTCTGGCCATGAATCCATGAGGGAAAACTTGAAATCTCCTCTTCAACAATGTTTTCTTCTGTATCCAATTCTCTCCTTGCCTCACACTTAATGTTCAGTGTTCATAACAACAAGTACACAGTATTTCTCTTTTCCCCATATTACTCTTCTTACCTCACACTCAATCAATAGTGTTCATAACAACAAGAAAACCAGTAGTATTTTCCCAGCATACTCGACAACATCCTGCCTCCTCACATATGCTATTTATCAAAATAATCCTTTTTGCCTAGGTCTTTTCCCTCTCTTGGGAATTTTTACAGCTTTCTAAATCCTTGATTTTCAAGGGCTTCCAATGGCCAAATCTCTGATTTACCACTTGTAACAATCAGCCTAGAGGTAGTTCCAACATGTTCCCCACTCATGGAGTCATGGTCAACTGATTTTAACATGGCTGTTACATTTGTCCTCCTACAATAAATATAAAATATTTTGTTTTCATACAAGTTTCATAGTCAAATAGTTAGTTGGGTCAAATCAGATCTCTCCCCAACAATCATAATTATTAATTACAATTTATCAAATTCAAAATTGTCATAAATGGCAAAAAAATTCCAAATTCGAATTTACTAAAAACGGAATAATTTTCCAACAAATTTTAAATTTCAAAAATACTTTATTTTTTTTTTGGGGATGTCACAAC
Source organism: Picea glauca (assembly GCA_000966675.3). Lineage (NCBI taxonomy): Eukaryota > Viridiplantae > Streptophyta > Pinopsida > Pinales > Pinaceae > Picea > Picea glauca. Next base: position 51,408 of record JZKD02S0630759.1, on the reverse strand, counting down.
GGGCCAAGGAAGGGAGGAATGTTGAGCTAAAAATAATTTCCCCCCATGGCCTTGGTGATAGTGTACGACCCATAACGGAGTGGGCGAAGCTTCTGATGGGGTCCTGTAAGGCGTTTTTTCTGCAACTGCAACCAAACTTTGTCGCCCACCTAAAACTTATGTGGCACCTGATGTTGATCATGGCATTGTTTGTACTTTTCATTGGACTTTTGTAGGATATCCTGAACCTATTGGTGGATGTGCTGGATCCGCTCAATGAACCGGGTGGCTTTGTCAGCTTCAGTTGGAGCAGGAGATGAGTCGGTCGAGGTGAACGAAAGGGGAAGTGACAAATCTATCACTAGTACATATTGTAAAAATTCCGACGTTCTATTTGTGGCATTATGGACAAAATTGTCCATACTGTTGGAAAATAGAGGAAATTTAAAAGAAAAAATATCATATTGCCCGATAACGTTGGTAGTGCCACGTTGACGTTTCTCTTGCCATGTTTTTGTCTCTCTTTCCACGTTTTCCACCTAGTTGTCTCTCTTGCCATGTTTGTGACATAATCATCTCTCTTGCCACATTTGTGACATAATCATCTCTCTTTCCACGTTTGTGTCCACATATTAGAAGTCTATAATAGTATCTAGTATTTGTGGAATCCAATGTAAAAATAATGACCAATCTATTGCATGTAATAAATGAACAATTAATTTTAACATTCCCTAAGGCCTTCTATAATGTTAATATTAATATTACTCATAAGGTACACTATCAAGATCGAGCAAAGCAAAGTTTTCCATTGTGAAAGCGAAGAAGGTCATAACCTTATTTGAATGCATTGTAGAGTTTTCCACGACTTTTTAGGAACACCATGACAATGAATCACCCACTAATGAGAAATTGTTCCCTTCATCCTCCAATGATCCACAATATGGGGACCTCATACTTCTCTATTTCCTAACCCTTTGCACCATTTTCAAAGTTGGATTTATGTTTTTTCTCTTCTTTACATGGTTGTCATTGTTTCTTGGGTGTAGGAATTTGAGAACGTTATCATTTGGATTCAAGGTATTCACCTTATTTTCATGGACTTCTATAAGTATTTGTCTAAGCCATCATATAGGTTTAATATTTCCCTCCACATATTCATATTTAAACCTTTTTTCCAATTCAATCACCTTAGGGTCCACCTTGATTGGACATTGGTACTTTGACACCTATTTTAACACTTGTCCAATGTTAGAGCCTCGCTATGATGGGTAGCCCCAATTTAGCACCCTTTGTAGTTTGACATCCATCGTGAGTGTTCCCCATATAAATGATATCCTTTATAGTCTTAGATGGCACTTGAACCTCATTCTCTTCTCTTCTCAATTCCTATCCACTCCCTTGTGGGATCCCACCTATTTTTTGTAATTTGTTGCTACACTTCACATTTTGTTTCTCACCTATTTCTTATTTCTTATACAAGACTCCAAAGCTCCAAATGAATACAAAACATTGTCATTTGAGAGGGGGCTTTCATTAAGGTGTCCATCATTTCTTGCACACTTATTTCTCTACTTGCTTTTCACCCTTATGTTCCCTTGCACACTTGAGAATGGATTTTATTACACCTTGATACTTGTCCTCTTTCATTAACATAACATATTATTTTATTCTTTCCACTAAAGATAAAAGAAGAACAAAAATTAAATAAAAATATTCATATTTCATGAATTTTCCCCATGAGTCCATGGAGGTGTCAATGTTTTGTTGATTGAAGCATGAATATTGATTAATCTAGTTGTGTCATTCCACCTTGTCATTATAATTGTTAAATTTTGTATACTCCACCTAAATATACAAACATATTCATTCTATGTTCCTCATTCTGACATCAATTTAGTCATCCCCCCCTAGAATTTAATTCATGATTTCTTACCTATGTCCCTCTCATATTTTATCTATGTCGATGGAAGTCTTGTGTCACCCCCATTTTCACCTCTCCTATGACAAGGCCAAGTGTTGGTCCTTCATTATTACTCTCATTCATCTTATTTTTCTTTAAGGGAATCCATCATCACCCTCCACATATAAAAATCCCTCCTATACATTAATTTAAGGATCTTTGTATTGAATTATAAGGTTATGTCATTAGAATTATCTTGGGTCCCCATATTGGAACCATTCTTGTACATTTTCTACTTGCTTGTTTGAAGTTTGGTAAGAGAGATGGAGATTCTTTTGGACTCATGAGCCCTTTTGAGGAAAGAACCTTGAGGAGAGAAGGTTTAGATCTACCCATCTCATGCAAGGTAACAATGCACTATTTTCTTGTTGATTACATAATAATTTCATTTCTTTTCCCCATTTCACATTGTTGTTTGATGTCAATTATATGCAATTTTATGTATGGGTATTAAGTAAATTATGGATTTTACCATTTTGAGAAAGTTAGTTCTAGAATTTACCATTGTAGAAAACATTCGGATTTATTCGGCGTCTTGTGTGTAGGTTTATTTCAAGATTGTTTCCCTTCTCCCTCTCTTTCAACTCAACCTAAAGCTTGAATATCTTGAAAGGAATGTCTCACATGTATAATCCTTTCTCTTTTCTCTTAACCTTTAGTTTTCCATCATTTTCTTGTTTGTTTGAGAGGGTAGAATAGGTAAGTCTTTTATTGTTGTTCCTTAGCATATCAATCCACTATTGTGGAATGGTTTCTACCCACTATGCTAAAATATTCCTACGAGAAAATGGTGAGTCCATGAGGGAAGGCTTTATGAAATTATTCCTTCTTTGATTGATTATTAGGGATTTTTTTGTTTTTTAACCTTTTGCATGCTTGTCAACAATGTTTTTTCAAAAATCCACATTAGTTCTATGCATGATTGCCTTCCCTTTTGTGTTTTTAATTTTTCTAATTTTTTCTTTAGTTTCATGTATGTTTGGCCCTTTTCCGTGTAATTTCATGAGGTTTTATAGGGAAGCACACACTATTATTTTTTTTCGATATGCATGTTCATTATTTATCCCTATTGATGCAATTTCACGTGTGGAAACCATTTTTCTACACAATTTCATGACTGTAGAGCATTTTCCCACATATTTTTGGTTTTTTGGGCTTACAAAATAGGGTTAAAGATTTATTTTTCATAGTGGTTTTGAGCCTTCTATATGTATTGCCTATTGATAAAAGTTTTTTGAGTTTCTATAATGAAAGGAAGAAAGGGAAAGGGAAAATGACATCTATAGGTTTTCATGCCTTTTTCCATTTTTGAATTTCATTTTTTACAACACTTAATTTTTTGCATTTGTGCATTATTAAGTATGAAAGGCACAACCCGTCACTAAATAACAACCCTAAAATTAATCTAGATTATAAAATGAATTAAACATTTATGTTTTGGGTCTAGCATGCCAACATTAGCCTTAATATAGAGCCTTGGTGTTAGGTTTGGGTAGTCATTTCAAAATCCCTAAGACCATTTAAGTTGGAAACTTAAAAGTTGAATAACTAGTTTTAAAGTCCTTCATAACATTTGTGATTTCTCAGGAAGACCTTCATAAGGGTGTACAATCGAAGGGGAAATCATTGTGAACTAGATATCACTAGAACCAACCCTTATCCACACAATGGACTTAAGAAACACCTAGTTAACCCAATTCTAGTGTTTTACTATAATTTGGGTCAACATCAACTGGCACACTAAGGCTTGGTAACTTCATTCTCAAAGCCACAAATTTATAAAATGAAACCTTAGTGACCCTTTATTTTATTTATAAACACAATTAAACTCACTTGTGGTATTATGGAAAGGTACCCTTGACAAATTCCCTTAATGACCCCCATTGGGTTCCAACACCTTTGGTGGTAATTTTTTGTGGTAAATTGAAACTATATGGTAATGTTCAATAGTTGAATGGGTAGAAGGAGGCTTCAATTTCATGTTAAGAGGTATGCAATGATAATACTTATGCCCATTCATGAAAATACTCGTGTCCATTCATGAAAATACTCACACCCATTCATGAACATACTTTTATGCTCACCCATTCATGAACTCGCGCCCATTCACAAGAAGAGATAGATGAGAGCTCGAGCTCAGGGTTAGAGAGAGCTCGCGGAGGGAACATGGAGAGAGATCACAAGCTGCATGGTTAGAGAGAACTTACAGAGGGCACTGAGAGAGAGAGCTCGTGGAGGGCACCGACCAAGAGAGAGAACTCATGAATAGAATGATAAGTTGTTGAAAATACTTCTATGTATCTATTTATTCTCTCTTCTGTCCCTTTACCATTGTCAATAATATCCTCATTGCCAATACACTCTGTTCCATGCCTTCCCAGCTCCAACACGTCATCAAAGCCTCCAAACACAACATTATTTAGAATAGAATCATCATTAGAATGATTTGGACTCCCAAATACAACTTTGACTTCCCTTAAAAGAAGATCAAACTCTTTGATAAGCAAGAATTTTGTGTCTAAGGACACATGAATGCAACCAGATGTTTAAATTTTCTAATTTTTTCTTTAGTTTCATGTATGTTTGTCCCTTTTCCATGTAATTTCATGAGGTTTTATAGGGAAGCACACACTGTTATTTTTTTTCGATATGCATGTCCATTATTTATCCCCTTACCATATCCTAAATTTTCCAAACTGGCACATGCCTGGAGAATACTTGCAAAGATGAATTGATGTGATTTCATACCTACTCATTGCATTTCGCAGAAGAGGTCCAATACCTCCTCTCCAAAATTAGCCTGAGCATATCCTATAAGCATTGCACTCCATAATATCAAGTCATGTTTGGTTTCTCTTTTGAACACTTTGTGTGTGTTAGCACTGAAAGTCACACTTTGACTGCTAAAGTGTAAGCTCAACACCCATAAGAATGTAAAAGATAATTTTGGTTAGAAGTGATTAATAAATTGTTTCCACCTCATGCATGAGGCCTTTGGTGGAGATAAATATTAGGTGAAGGTGTCCCTTGACATCTAAATTATCCTTGAGAATCCATTTGAATCCTCCTTGATAGGTGGTAACCTCCCAACAAGGCGAATACCAAAAACCGTGACTGCTACAAGAAATTAGGTAGCGTCGTTGTGCAGATTCAGTAGCGCCACTTCTATGTCTAATATCTCTCAAACCATAAAAAAATTTTGAAAAAAAGAGAGAGGTTTTTGTTTTTTGGAATGTTATAAACAAAAACCTCCTCCCGTTTTAAAAAATACCTTCTCAATTGTTCACAATCCAAGTTTTCCGTTAGTGACTCAAAACTAGTAAAATAACTCTACATAATTCGTTTTCTACCAGAATTCAGGTAGAGAATTTAGGTAGTGCCCACCTGTGTGTCTGCGTGTGATTGGGTAGTGAAAATCCATGAGTGATTTTGATGCTTGAACATGGAGATTGATCATAACCCAATAAAATATCCCATAACAATTGTATTCATTTGCCAAAATGAATAATGAAGGATTTATGCAACGCTAAGGCATAAACCAATCTTCTGCTAACAGTGTGCATACTCTATGCTACTACACTTAGCATACATGGTAACAAGGGAACTAGCTGCAGATATATTTGACTCAAATCCAGTTTTGATCACATGGACGTGAAGCTCTTTTCCCTATTCCAAAACACCAAGGTTTGCACAATCCCGAAGAACACCGACAAACGTAAATATATCCAATCTCAGGCTTAGATGATGCATTTCAGAAAAGAGTTCAAGGGATAGAATATCAAGTTCATTATGCACACATATTGCAATCATTGAATTCCACAATTCCGAGCTTACTATGGCCATTTCATCAAACACTTTGCATGCATAATCTACAATCCCAGATTTTGCATACATTGTAACAAAAGCACACCCCACAGAAACATCAAACTGAAATCCATTTTTAGCAATTGCAGGCTGGTTTGAGAACTTACTCATTTTGCAACAAACTTGAAAAGGTTTGTAATTGAAGATTCTTAACTGAAAACTCTATTTTGTAAATAGTATTTAATCTTTTATTTTGCGGAAAATGCATATTATATTTGATTGTTGAGCAATTATAAATACATCAATAATCAAACATCATTGAGCCAAGCTGTAACTATACCAACTACCCCTCCCTGCATAGGCAACAAGAGCCAGCATATACACCTCTAAAATCTTCTTTCATTATCTGTGATCACTGATTATTATATAGCCAACTTCCATTAGTATAAAGTGTTGGTTGTTCAATTTTCTCTTGTTGCTTATTACTAATTTTCTTTTGTTGTTTGTTCAATTTTCTCTTGTTGCTTGTTTTTTATTACTGATTGTCCTTGATTTATAAATTCTTGGACTACACCTCTCCTAGGAGCTCCCTGAACCTTTCTTTAATCATTGGCACCACCCTTGATAAAACATGTCGCATTTTCTTTCTGCAAAGAAGGTACTCTCACCATCATCACCAATTTTTTTTAAAAGGGATAGTCCTTTTGTTTCTGGAACATAGCGATTGCAGTTTCTAAATCAAATGGGGAACTTGGTCTTGAAGCTCTGCTATGCATCTCTCAACATCATATAAGCAACAAAGAAATAACTATTATAACCCTTGTCACTGCACTGATTCCAACTTATAAATATGCCTTTGAGGCATTTACTAAATAGCCAAAAACCAAGAATTATTCAACATGAAATCCACAGGTACAAGTCCACTTCCAGTCATCATCTTTCCACCATCGAGTTTTTGTTAGTGCCCTGCTATCATGCAAAAGGAATATTGTGTTTTTTCTATGTAGATGGTATTCCCGAAAAACCTTTTCTAGTATATACTTTGATGTGTTTCTCGGCCTGCAAAAATATCAATGCTCTGTTCACCAACATATTCAGGGCATCTTTGTTCAACAACGTATTTAGGACAGCCCCTTGCTTTTCTATCATATTTCTGTACTTTGGTAGCACCTTCTCTTACTATATTTTTCAAGGCATGGCCTTTTACTCATGTGACTTCAGTCATATAGACCACTTTGGTCTTGAGGACATGGATAAAATCTATCTATCCATCTTTCTCTCTCACACATCCAGGTGCACACTCCTAAACACATGTGATGTATTGCAAGCTATTACCACAGTGGCTTATCCTTGTGATGGGATTATATTTTAATTAATAAGTACTACACTCTTTGGGCACATATGTAGTGCCACCAAAAAAACACAAGCAATATTGTGCTCTTTCCACATGTTTGTTGAATAATCTTACATGTATAGCAGTTGTGAGACAAACTGGGTTTATGAGGCAATACTTGCATGAAAAGCTTTGCCAATATGCAAGTTGATTTTGGGTGAAGTTGTGTGAAGTTGTTATGGTAGCCAAAGGATACAAAGCAATTACAATATGTATCTTGATTTTATGTTTATATTTCTTTGGCTTCTATTGTAGATAACTAAGGCATAGGAATGTTGGAAAATGCAAGAGAATAAACTAGTTGGAATGCATATGTACTAGCGGGCATATTGAGAGTTAATATCTAGTAGAGTGCATATATATATATGATTGAGCATATATGGTATTGCATCTTGATTAAAAGTGGTTTTTTGTTACATATGCAATGAGAATGGTGTGATGATTAAATGTGGTTGATGTGATTTCATAACTAGGAATGGTTCAGGACATGGTTGAGGATGTTGATGATGCATCTACCTATGATAGTCAACCCCATCAGAAAGAATAAGGACGAGAGGATGCTTGTAAATAGTTTGGATGAGGGATCATGTGATTTTACATAAGTCACTAGTGGATTAGGTAACATCAAATATGTTGATGGAAACCGTATAGGTATGAAATTGGTCATGCCAATGTTGCATGAGCACTAAAAAGAAATTGGATAACAATTCCTTCAACCATGCTTTGGTATCATAAGTTGATATGTTTATGATGTTTGAATACATTTATATGAATGATACTCAGGTGGGGTATGGTAAAGGTAAGAAATATTGGACATATAAATAATGTTCAAAATCTATTAATGCGTTGATCATATGAAGAATGTCATGTCATTCTGTGTTGGTTATGTGGTAATTACCAAGGAAAGTTAGGACTTATTATCATGTTGTGAAAGTGAATGGCATATAATATAGCCATGTGTGAGGCTATAGTGTTGTTGGATTTAAGAATGATATAGTTATACACAAGTATCTAATGGTATCCCCACTTGTATTGGTGTCCTAGACTATAACCTTCTTGCCAACATTAAAGAGCATTGAAAAACATACTCCCAGTGTTGAGTTTTGGATAAAAATGAAGGTGTCTAGATGGTTGAAAAAACATTGGGGAGGTGGCTAGATGATGTGTTTAGGCATCAGCTAATCGAGCCAATTCATAATGGTGGATTTATTGATATGCTAATGTTCTATTCTATGTAATGTAAGGATGCATCACATAAACAATTTTTTTTTTTATTAATAGTGATAATAATAAAAAAAAAATAATGTCAATAATGTCAATAAACTTAGTGGGAGGAAGGTTGGTGGGAGGGAAGTACCTTGCAAAAGTTAGCAAAAACTATTCTTGATTCCCCATACATCGTTCGTTCGTTGCTTAGGGCAGGTTCAGATAGAAAAGCTCAATCCAACATAGCCAGAGGAGAAAACCATCCAACAAGCACCACCCTCACCATTGGTCATTGTTTTGATTTACCACGTTTAGCCCAAAGAAACATTGTGTATGATGGAGTATTCGAGTCGCCCCGCTTGATTGTGAGTTAAAGCATAGCGACCAGACTTGGTAGTTGTGGAGTTGAGTCATTAGACATGGATTGAGGGTTTATAGAGCCCGTTGTTGGTTTTCCAAGTGGTGGTGGATTTATTTACAAAGGTTTGGCATAGCCATCAGCATTAGCTACAACAGTAGTGATTGGCATCGAGTCATAGCCCCATTTGACAGAGGCAAAGCAGTGGAGATATTCAAGGGAAGTAAATTGAATCCATGTGCTAGTAGTAAGACCACTAATTTGTACCAATGGTAGATTAGACTGTGGACTCATAGTATTAATGAAATAAAACCATTAACTTTGCATATAGACTAGTATTGAAAACCCTCAAAGGTGACGTTGGAAAAATTAATTAGGTCATTTGGTTACTTCTCCATAAGGACTAGTACATTTGGGTCAAATAAGTCCTCCATTAATGTCATCGTCATTGTCATCATCATCGCCATTTCCATCGTCATCATTGTCACTGTCATCTTCATTGTCATTGCAATCATATCTTTGTAAACCTATGACCTCTAGGGAGTAAAATCATGTTCTTAACCATTACGACCTAAATATAATATATTAATTATATCATATATTAATTATATAAAAATATAAAATAAAAAAAATAAAAACAAAACAAAAAAAAACCAAACCTAACACATATTATAAAAAAAAAAAAACATATATTAATTATATATATTATAAAAAATAAAAAATAAAAATTAGTAAACAAAAGCTAACCACTATTGAAAACCCTTGTCGCCCAAATTTGAAAACACCGACTAAATAAAATCCCACCCACGATCAGTATTGCGCCCAAATTTCAGAACCCACAATAAAAAAAACTCAGTCGACCTCGATCAACAGCAAGTTGGGATAGAGGAGATCACCCCACAGGAGAAAGAAGGAGCCCACATCTCTTGACCATCTCGACACTCTATAAACATGGCCACTTCAGCGACGCTTCAGGCATTCTAGGTATCACAGGTAAGCGTTTAGATTGTTCTATGTATATTTGTCTTCTGGAAGGATGTATTTAAAGAAATGCCCTACCATAGGGTAAGGTGATCCATGCCCACATCAAGTAGAGTGGATTTATCGGAGACACACTTTTACACAACACACTTCTCAACGTGTATGCCAAGTATGGAACTATGGTGGACTCTCACAAAGTATTCGACCAAATGCCTGAACGAAATGCATGCTCATGGACAATCATGATTGTTTCTTGCACAAGGGATGGGCTTCCTGAGGCGGCATTGGAACTGTTTCACCGGATGTCAAGAACAGGTCTCCAACCCAATCACTTCACATTTCCTATTGTTCTTCCAGCATGTGCTAATTCGGCATCACTAGGGAAGGGTGTGGAGATTCATATGAAAATTATAAGGATGATACATTAGTATGTATCATTTTTCCTTTGCATACTAAATTTGGTGGCATTCGAAGCTTCAACCACACCTGGTGTGATGGCTTCCACACGATATACATATTTCATGAATGGGATGATTGACACCAAAGAGGATGTGAAATTGTTGAGACAAAGTGGAATTATTAGCAACCACCTCCAAAGCGATGGAGAGGTTGCGAGCCTATGGAACAACATGGGTAAGTGTGTTTGTATCACAAAGGTTGAATATCTAGACAATGTTATAGAGGATGTAAATAGATATTATAATAGGAAATGGAATGTTGATGTGGTGGAGTTCGTGAATAGTTACATTTTATGTGACTTCCTTTTTGCATATTGTGGTTACATTTTACAACATAATTTGAGACTCTTTCTTTCAAATAAGTTGAATAGTTATTTTATATGGAACAAGTGATATTCCCTCCCATATTATGCTTCTTTTAGTATAATGGTTTTAGGTTAAATGACCTCCTTTGAATGACTTTGCAGCTATCTATTCCACCTTATTCTTCTTTCATTAGGTTTACATGAATTGCAAGATCAATGTTGTCATTTGATGTCATATTTTCTTGACATATTTAAATTACTTCCCTCGGAAGAGACCTTTCATGTAGTAGGCAGTCAACTTCAGGTAAGAAAATGTTTTTCTTTTTTATTTTTGTGCAGTTTCTGCTTAAAAACACATTGTTGATCTTGGAAAAGGTTGAGTTATTGATGGATCAGTGGAAAACCCCATAGATTTTCTTTCATGCTTAACTCATTAAGTTGTTTCTGGCTACAGTCAATAATATCAAAACTGGTTGCATGTTACTTTAGCTCTGATCATGTAAAATCTAGTGAAAGGACTGCAGAGCCATATTCTCAAGTATTATCATTGTTGCACCGATTAAATGTGGATGTTTATCGTTCATTGTATAATTTCGTCAAGGTATGTGCATATATGTGTTTGGTTCTCATTTTCTAGGGACTTATTTGTTATTCTTATACAATAACTCTACTTTTCTATCTATAAGATTTGTTTCGTTCTTCTTTACTTTTTGTGTCTTGATTCAAGAATTGAATCATTTTCCTGATTTGGATTGATTTGAACATATACGGAAATTCCATCAAGATCTTTGTCTGGGTCACACTCCAACAGATGAGTTTATCAAGGTTTTATCCTTGATTCTTTACAAATGTTCTATTTCAATGGATACTTTGTTTTGTTTATGAAGTGTTTGTATCTTATGTCATTGATCTTACATAATTCTCTTTGTTTCTAGTTTTTCAAAAGGACATCCAGTTTTCCACAACAATTACGTCTCAAGAGGTATGTCCTATTAGATAACTTGTCCCAGACATAAGAATAAAAACATGAGAATAAAATCAATAACAATGTTACTACTAATTAATCCAACTCCAATAGTCAAATTGACAATTTTCGAATCACACATTTTTTTATCCCAGCAATACGTCATAAAAAAACAAAGAAAAATAAAGAAGGTTGTATCTTGGGGGAGAAGCCTCCCCCATTTGTTTTTATAAAATTGAGAAGAGTGATGGAGAAAATGATTAAAAATGGATTTAAATTTTTATTGTAATAACTTTGGCGCCCACACCAAATTCAAAACCAACAACACTCTCCAGCCTCTTCCTTCGACCCCCTCTCCATAGAAATAGCAGGATCATCTATCTACCCATCAGACAACCTGAAACTGATCGAAGGGCCAACTGCATATCACGAGACATCGTTCTTTCGTATTGGGATTCTCTCTTAACTCGCTTTCTCAGTAATATTCTCATGGAACAAAAACAACGCAAGCAACAACAGATCCTTGAGGAAGAAGAAAATGTAGAGGAGCAACAACATGGACCGTACCCCATTGAACAACTGCAGATAATAAGTTTCAAAATCATTTCAAAGCCAAGAACAATACAATGCAATTTACTCGAAAGGAATTTGATCTCTGGATGTTTTTGTTGTATAAGGCATGTGGGATATTTGTTGTTGATATTAAAAATCTCAAGGATGCCAGGCATTGCATGGTAGAAGCAGTTTCATATTCCCTAAAGAAGGATTTCGTGTAGATCAAGGGTCTCAGTGATGCCAAGGTTCATTAGATTATTGAAGCAAGAATGGAAATTTGATACCTTAGCCCACATTTTAATAGTTTTTTTTTCAAAAACAATTTTTTTATGTGGTTGGCATGTATTCATTTTATTATTTCCTCTGGAATCCTCAAAATTGGTTCCCATGGGTTTCACCAGTGCCATCCAACTGCACATTCAACGCCTTGATATTACACAGATAAGATCTGGGTCTAGAGAGATTGACAAGCTACTAGAAGGTGATGTAATTTCTACATAAATTGCTTGAGAGTTGTTTGGTTTCCAGGATATAGTTGATTTACTTTGTTAATAATGATGGGATTGGTGGAGTTATTTGTGGGCATTGATAATCGTTTTTGGGCACATTCCATGGTTTTGAGAATTTGACCATTTTCTTCAAAAGAGGGGTCAAGACTAGATCAATCATAGAGATCTATGGGGAATTTCGTACAGGAAAAACCCAATTATGTCACACTCTCTGCGTTACTTGTCAAGTAAGGTTCTCCTAGAAAATATTGTGCGACTGTTATTTTAAAACGTGTTTGTGTGTTTTAAATTCTATTCATGAAATAGTAGCCCACACGAGGCAAAATGTGGGGTAACCTGATAAACCCTTCTAAGATCTATGCCACATACTCAATAGATACTCGCATTTTAAGAAAAAGTCCCAAGGCCGTGAAACAATCGTTATCATAATGTCCAAAAATTAGGGCTCTGAAGATGAACCAGAGCAGTCATATCTATCATAGATATGTTAACAGGAAACTGACTAGGAGTCTGATTTCTTGTTTTGTTCCTTTTTCGGTTCTCATTTTCATTCCCATCTTAATTATTACATCAGTGCATTAATAATCAATTTTACATGCATAATATATGCTGAGAAGGGGAGTTTCATGTTTCTTATCGTCAAGACCCTCTACCTCTGTTTCTTGTTTTGTTTCCATTTCCCATTCTTTTTCTTGTTTCTCATTGCACAATGCATTAACCATTGTAATAAAAGAAAAGAGCCAACCAACTCAGGCATCGAGTGCTACCATTGTTATAAAGGATTCCATCTTGCCGTGGCTACTTGACTTTTGATATGGCTAATGCAATACATGGGATATTGTCATTTCTAGGTGGGTGTTGTAGTTCATTACAGCACCTGCAAGGAATAAAATGGTTGATGTAAATTAGATCCATATTCTAGTATAGCAAGATTTGTAGTGGGAAAACACTGACTAGTAGAAAGACAAGTTTTGGGGCAAAGGAACTACTCATTACATGCATCTTCAAGTGCATTAGTTTGAAGCCTCTATGAAGATATAGATGTTTGGACTTCGAGGCAACAAACCTCTCATTCTGCTCAATTATTTTAAAGGAATTGTTGTAGAACTGATTTTTGTATGAAACTTTATTGTTTTCTCAGGAAATTTACCTCTTTGTGAATGACACTCAATTTTGTTGTGGAAACTATAAAACTATGATCTAGAACTAATTATATCCCCCTTAAGGGAACCAAAACGTTTAAGGAATTTTTATAAGATTGGATATTTCTTGACTTCATGTTTATTCTTGGTTTAGGGTTTATAGTATGGTTCATGAACAACCATTGTTTAATGATTTGGGCCTTGGAAGGTTTGAGATTCATGGAAGGTTTGGGATTCTTAGGATGGTTAAGGTTCAACATCAGGCTTTCTTCTCTAAGACTTGTTTCTTCTAATGATTTGCATACTCATGATTGGGGATTTTAAATTTAACTTCTTGAATCTTTTCCATTGCAAAGTTTTTTCAATTGCAAATTGATGGTAGTCTTTTTTAAGTTTCCCTTAGATCAGGGAGGCATTGAAGGAAAATAACTCTATATTGATGTTGAGGGAACCTTCAGACCACAACGACTTTTAAAGATTGCAGAAAGGTATGAAGAGCTTTTTGATGCACAACTTTTACTGTAGTTTTGAGAGACTGATTAGTCAAAATTTTAATATTTTGCAGTCTTGCAGGTTCGGGCTCAATGGAGTAGATGTGTTGGAGAATGTTTCCTATGCCAGAGCATATAATACAGATCATCAATCTAGGTTTTTGTTGGAAGCAACTTCTATGATGGCAGAGACAAGGTATGGATCTTTATCTACTGTACATTCTTGCATGCATTGCTATAGAATCTTGTTTATGGCTTAAATGGTTTAAGATGTAACAACTTCCCTTTTCTTTTGCAAAAGTAGATGTGTTTCAGAAAGAAGAAATGGTTTTTATATATTGAACCTACCGAAGGATTTAGGTGCTTCTTTTTGGCAACCTCTCTACCACATGATTTTCTTAGAAACTCCAACTTATGTTGTTTCATATATTTTGAACCACAACATTTCAGAAATGTTTCCTGTTTCATGCAATTTTAACTTCATTTTTTTTACGGTTTCAAAGTCTATATACACTTCACTGTTTTAAGCTCTCCATTATGTTTACTTTTATTTTGACTTTTTTAAGCCCTCTATGCCATTTACTTTTATTTTGACTATTTTAAATTTAAACCCTTCATGTTGTTTACTTTTATTTTGACCGTTTTAAACCCTCCATGTTGTTTGCTTTTATTTTGACTATTTTAAGCCCTCCATGCGGTTACAGAGGTGTTTGTAGTGTAACTTCTTTGAAATTATTGCAGAACTGAAACACGTACTCAATGATTTTTGTAGCCCACTTAAGAAAACAAGTTTCTCCAATAAAAAGTAAGCCTTGCAGGTTGACATTTAGTCTGTTGAATATATGAAGCCTTGCAGTTTGACATTTTTCTAGCTCTAACATTTTTATTCATTCAGGGATCAGAAAGATCTTATCGCGGAGGCTTCATGCAGGATATGCCAGGAGAGTTTCAACACCTCAATAAATGGTCAGTGAAGTTTTTTGTGTTTTCCTAAGGTTATTTTTATGTAGTATTATTTTTCACAAGTGAATTTTCTACTTTTGAGCCCTTACTAAACATAATATCTTCTCTTGGATTAATTGGAATTGACAGTATTGAGCGAGCCCATTGATGTGTAAGCTTTCTTAACCATATATTTTAGTGTTTGGGTTTTGGCACATGCCTTTTATTAGTAGTGTAGTTAGATCAGCTAAATAGTTGATATTTATAGAGGTTTGAATCATTGAACAAAGGTCGTCCTTATTGAATTGGAGGAGAGGGACTTAACATGCAATGGATTAATAAATAGCTCTATGGATGACTTAGCCATTTATATTTTTGAAAATGTTTGCAGGTATTCTGAATAAATTGATGAATGTGAGTGTGTAAATAATTCTGGCTTAATGGATGCATCTGCAAACTTAGATAACATATCACATATATCTTGAATATAGTAATTCAATATATGGATGTTTCTTTTCCTGAGATTCTATCTAAAATCTCTGAGAGCATCTGTAGTTTGGATGTGCACCTTCCTCATAATGTGCAATATAGGAAGACATTTAAACAAATTCACAATATTTTGCTTTGGCCTATCATGTTCTTGGATCATGTTTGAAAAATGAATGATGTTCGATCACTTAATATATCTACTACACGGATTAGTTGTGTATATGACAGCTAACATTGGTTGTTATTTGAAACTAGATGGATTAGTTGTGTATATAACAGTAACATTGGTTGTTATTTGAAACTAAACTTGGAATAAATATGTGTTGTATATCTGTAGGCCAAATCTACTATAGTTGTTGAAGTATTTAAATTTGTCTTTTTTCGCCCCTTGTTCTGACCGAGTATTGGGATATTGAATTTTAAATGGTTTGGCATTTTCAAATGTCTTGGCATGAGAGATTATGAGCTTTATATCTGGAGTCTAAATCTGTTATGGTTCTTTCGAATTGCTACAATTTTCATTCTATGAATTTTATCTTCTACTCAATGTATATATATAGAACACTTGCATGCTATGTGTGAAGTTGTTGTGCTAGCCAAAGGATACAAAGAAATACCTGCAATGACTTCAAGTTGTATTATTGATGATATAATTTTCTGTTAAATGTCAAACAAATTGTGAGAGGTTTCAGTGAAGGCTCTGGAATTTCTGTTGCTCAGCTATCTCATTGGTACATAGGATCTTGTATTGGATGGCACCTGTTTTGATGTATCCAAGAAAGTACAGTATTATTTTGATCCTATCTAAAAACAAGGACTTACTCTCTAGTATATTTTTGCAGACTTATTACACATGATTGCACTTGAGATTTTGGACTTTAGCTCAACAATTGTGAGTTCATGTGATAACACACTCGAGACATATCCTAGTGATCCTAAACCTCATTAGACAAGACCCCCTTTACCATTGGAAGTTAGTCCTCCTCCTCAACCAACCTTTCCTAAGACCGATGATATAGATTTAAATATTGACATGGCTAGTATCTTAGCAAAGGTTAATGTACCTGTCCCTCTCAGTATTGATATTGTAATTTTTTTTTTAAATACCTACAACACAATCGCTATTGCGACATATTGGAGTGTCTCTCTCATAGAAACCACATTGGAGATGATACCTCTTAATGACATGCTTGGCACATTCTAGACGTCTCTCTTTCCACCTTCAAGATGTCGGTCTTGCCACATTCAAGAAGTATCTCTTGCCACGTTCTAGTCGTCTCTCTTGCCACATCTAAGACGTCTCTCTTTCCACGTTCGAGATGTCGGTATTTCCACGTTCAAGACGTCTCTCTTGCCACATTCTAGACGTCACTCTTTCCATGTTCCAAACATTTCTCTTGCCACATTCAAGACGTCGGTCTTGCCACCTCCAAGACATCGCAATAACGACAAAAACTATGTCGTCAAAAAAGAAACATCATGTGAAACAATGTTTGAGGGGGTCTGTTGTTTGTCGTTCTCCCGACAATATAAAGTGGCAATTGCGTCGAACACGCCATCAAAATTTGACCCAAATATACTAGTGTATGGGACCCAATGGTTGGAATCCCAACCCCACCTAAAAGGGGTAGGGCTTGGCTGTAGCTATGTTGGACATAGGGAAGCCTCTCATCCCATGTGAGAGGGTTCTTTGAATTATACATGCGAAGGATATGCACAATCATTCAATTTACAACCTCGGTTTGACCATCTGTCTGGGGGTGGAAGGTCGTGGATTTGGTGAGATTGGTGTCCAACAGTGACTAGAGGCTCGACCAGAATGTGTTGAGAAATTGATTATCCTGATCTGAGACAATAGTTTGTGGGATTCCAAAATGTACCCAGATGCGTTCAAAGAATAGCTTGGCAGTGGCTTCTGCTATGATGCTCTTCTTGCAGGCAACCAGAACTGCCATCTTAGAAAAGCGATCAACAACCACGAAAACACAGTCATTTCCCCACTTGGTGGATGGGAGGCCCAACATGTAGTCCATTGAGATGGATTCCCATGGCCTATTAGGAGTAGGAAGAGGGGTGTATAGCGCCTGTTTCTTAGTGGTCGGTTTGGCAATAACACAAGCAGTGCAGAACCTGTTATACTTGCTGACCTCCTGTCGAAGTTTCGACCAGTAGAAATGTTTCTGTAGCATCACCATTGTATTTTTTTATGTCGAAGTGTAGTTCCACACGATCGTAGTGGGATTCCTAGATCAAATTCACTCGCTCACTTGATGGAAGACATATATGGCCCAGACGACATAAAAACCCATCCTGAAGATGGAAATTATCGACAACTGTGTTTGTACCCAACATTTGGTAGGTAGTGACAAAGTCAGGGTCTGTCTCATAGAGTTGGTTCCATCCATATGTCTCATGGCCACAAGAGTCTAGCACTGTGGTGAGTGCTGCGACTAGTGGTCTATTGAGGAAATCAACAACGCGATTGGTGCTTCATGTTTTATACTTGATATTGAGGTGGAATTGCTGCAAGTATGTGGACCAATTTTGACGGCGGTCATTCTAAAATTTTCCCTGTGTCTGCATGAACTGTAGTGGCTTATGATCAGTGTGGATGACTGTCACCTTCCCAAGAATATAATGTCTCCACTAGCGGAAGGCTTGTACAATGGATTACATTTCTTTGTCATAAGTAGGGTACTTACGGACAGTATCTGAAAGTGTCTCACTATGATAGGCCACGGGGTGGCCGTGCTGAGTGAGAATGATGCCCACAGCATAGTCTAAAGCATATATCTCGATTTCAAAGGGATGTTGCAGGTCTAGTAGTGAAAGTACTAGGGTTGAGCACAAGCACTACTTCAAATCATCGAACGCTTATTGTTGGGACCGACCCCATGAAAATTTTTCCTTACCACCACCCCTGATTATTTGGCTGAGGGGCCATGCAATATGGGAGAATCCCAACACGAACCTACGGTAGAAATTGGCAAGGCCCAAGAAGCTCCGAAGATCAGTGAGTTTTTTTGGGGCTGGCCAGTCATGGATGACTTGGATCTTGGCTGGATCCACATGTACGCCATGTTGATCAATGATGTAGCCCAAGTAATGGATCCTGTCCATGCTGAAGAAGCATTTTTCCAAGTTGGCGTATAGCTTGTGCTATCGCAGAGTGTGAAGAACCTGTTGAATATGCTACAAGTGTTCGACCCAAGTCTTGTTGTAAATTAGAATGTCATCCAGACACACCACTACAAAAGTATTGGTGAATGGTCACAGGATATCATCCATCATCCTCATGAAAGTAGCTGGAGCATTTGTCAAACCAAAAGGAATGACCAACCATTCAAAAAGGCCTTCCTTTGACTTGAAGGCGGTCTTCCATACATTTGTTTGTTCTATCGGGACCTGGTGGTAGCCAGACTTCAGATAAATATTACTGAAGTATTTGGCCCCCGTGAGTTGATCAAGGAGGTCGTTGATTCAGGGAATTGGGTATCAGTTTCTGACTGGGATTTTATTCAGAGACCGATAATCAATACAGTGTCACCAATTTCCATATGTCTTCTATACCAGCATGATTGGGCTCCCACAAGGTGAAGAGATGGGATGGATGTGCCCCTTGTGGAGCTGTTCTGGGATTTGTCGCTTGATCTCCTCATTCTCTAACAAAGAGCAGCGATAGACGTGCGGATTGGGTGGCGGTGTGTCGGGGGTCATATCGATGGGGTGCTTGACCTAGCAGTGCAGAGGTACCCCTGTAGGTGAGTAGGAGATATTTGAGTATTCTTCCATGACCTTATGTACTTGCTTCTGTTGTGTGGAGAGGTTGGCCGCAGAGACCATTGATGTGGCTGTGATCTTTCACTTATTTTGAAAGAGAATCATGAAGAAGAAAAACTTCCTCGTCTGAGATATGACCTTCCTGCATTGATTAGCAGAAAGAAAGGAAATATCACTAGGTCGAACTGCGTCAAGTATCCTGTACAATTTCCTGTTTAAAGTAATAATAACACTACGAGGCCTAGACTCATATACATCATGACGTTTCCATAAATAAGGTTGGCCCAAAAGAACATCAAAAACTTCGAGAGGAGAAAAATCACATAATACCTCATCTTTGAAGGGCTTGATGTCGTATGATAGTCGACACTGTTGTCTAACACAGAGATCGCTTCCTTGGCAGAGCCATCCAATGGTGTAGGGTTGTGGGTGCGGCGTTGTTTGTAGGGAAAGACACTTGACGACCTATGTTGAGATGAGGTTCTTCTAGCTACCTCTATCAATGATGAAGTACAATGGGGTGCCTTTTACCCACATCTGTGGATGGAAGAGCTGCTCTCCTTCTTTTGGCTCGTCTGGTTCACCAGGCTGGAGCTTGGTGGTAGAAATGATGGAACTAGGTTCCGCGTCAATGATTCGTCTTCCCCTTTTTGGTTATGGCTCAGAGTCATACTCCGCATCCGATTAAGAGGCTTTCACTTTGGCCACCAACGATTGCTTTGAGTGGTAGTCAGCAGTGTTATGCCAAGGGCTCTTATGGAGGTTGCACCACTTCCCGGTACCTTTCTTTGTCTTTCCATGTCCTTCTTTTCTTGTGGCTTGGACTGATTTTCTTGATACTGTCCATATTTTCTCTATCCTTTGTTCTGTGGGTTGGGGCCACCCTTTCCCAACTTTTGTCATGAGGGGTTCCTAGGCACAAATTGCCACGTCTTTTGTTTGAGCTTTCGCTCGATTTTGATGGCATATGGGTAGGTCGTGCCCAAGGATGAGATGTCCAAAAATTCCATTTCAGTCTGGATGTATCTATGCAGAGCACCATGATACTTGAGCACCAAATGTCACACCGAATATTTGATACCCAGCTTGGTGCGCAAGGTATTGAAGATATTTGTGAAATTTGGCACCGCTTGGTCTCTTTCTTCTTGTAGTGTGGTCCATTTGGTATACAGGTCATCATAACTTTTGATAGGGTAGTATTGTTCCTTAATAGTATCCCTGAAGGATTCCTAGGTGGCCATGAGTGAAAATAATTAGGTTTCCTCTATTTCCTTTTGCTCACAGAAAGTTTCCCACTAATCTTTGACATGGGGAACAACTTTGAGGAGCGCAAAAGTAATATTTTCTCTATTCGAAAAGTTATGGACAGAAAAATACCCTTCTAGTAGATACAAACATTTTTCTATAGCATATGCATCTATATGGCCTTCAAATATAGGAATATCGAAGTTTATTTGTACCTTGAAGGGAGTGGGGCCTCCGTTCGAAGAAGATGTGTCACCTGTTGGTAGTCGTCGAAAGATTTGCGCGAAACTATCCATCATCTCGTTCCTCTGTTGCATGAGGGATTCCTCAATCAACAGTTTGAAAGGATCTCCTGTCCTGTCATATTTATTTTCTCCTACCATGAGAGGTCGCTTATGTGTGCGAGAGCTTTTGTTCTCGAGATAAACAAGTCTAAGACCCAACTCTTTGTAGTCCGATCTCGTTGGGGACATGCATTAAGACGACAAGGAGCAGACCGCTCTGATACCATTGATCTAGATTTTATGAGCAGAACGAAATGAATACAGATTATTAATAGGTGCTTAACACAAAATAACAAAGATACAATAAAACTAGTTTTCTATTCAATAATGAAATAAATTGAAACTGTAAAATGCAGCGGAAACAAGCTTGTTGGAATGGTGGTGGCTTATCTCTGAGAAGAGATGTGACGGCTGCACACATTCGCAAGAAGGAGATTAAAATGAGGCTCTGAAGGCATTTTTACAATAAAAAATAATTCCAAAAACCCTATACATCCAAAAACCTAACCCTAGGAGATGAAGCACCAAAAGTCATATGGGCCCTATTTGGGTAAGTTAGTACATCAACTTCTTGGGTTCGTAACATTTGCATATGATCTTCGTTTTAGGCGTGTGATAGCCGGTTGGAAAGGTATCATCGAGGGAATTTATTTTGGGGGCTCAGTCATTCCTTTGGCTATAATTGAGGAGCCAGATCCTGAAAAAACTTCATTTAGACCCTTAAAATGGCCTCAAAAGTTAAAACTGCTAAAAATAGTAAATTACCAAAATTGTCAGAAAATTGTTTTGAGCTAGTTAGAAAAGGTGGGTGGCCACCAATATCCATATGGATCACCAATATTACCATTTCTTGATAATTTTAAAAGCAATAGTTTTAGCAGAAAAGTGACCTCCTACATGCATAACATAATCTAAAGATTCATGGGTTTCTTGTAACAATTTATGTGCTTCCTCATTAATCACACAACGAAGTAACATACCATCGACATATCTCCTAAACAAGAAGTCTCCTAAAATGGCTTACATGGAAGGTTCAAGACAGAACCTTCTCCTTTGATGAGAATCTAAGTTATCTGGACACCTCTGGTTTTGCAAGTAATATACCATATCTTTATACCAGGGATGTTCAAGTACAAGAAGGATTTGACTGTCAATATAAAATAGTGTTGACATAGAGGTATCTTTTTCATCAATTTTTTCACTTGATTTGCATGCTAAGATAAGTGAAGTGAAAATTCATGTCCCTTAATGGTTTTAGAAGTCATGATATTTAAATCATGCTCCTGGATCTTGGCAATCCAATGTGCAAGCTTCCCTAAAAGATAACTCTATGAGAGAAAAAACTTGACAGCGGGTAAAGGGACTTTTACCATCATGTTCTTACCTTAGATAATGTGGCGAAATTTTTCAATAGCTTTAACAAGAGAGAAAGTATGTTTTTCAATAATATACGAATATTTGAATTGATCATATGACAATATTTGACTCATGTAAGCTATTGGTTTTTCGCTAACTTGGCCATTAGTATATATAATAAACTCTTTCTCAAAATCTGGCTTCACCAAAGCCAATGTGGAACTGATTACCTTCTTCATCCTTACGAAATAATTTTTTGACGTCATCATTCCCAGAAAATGATCGATCTTGATTACTAAGATGGTGAATTTGTTTGACCATTACAACAAAATCAGGAATAAACCTATGGGAAAAGTTGATAATACCCATAAAGGCTTGAACCTCCTTTTTGGAAGTAGGAGCAAGAAGATTTAGGATAGCAGCAATCCATTCAGGATCTATGATTATTCCTTAATCATAGACAATGTACCCAAGGATCTTTCCCTTGGTAATGTCTAGGATAGAATTAGAAGGACTTAAATAAATGCCTAATTTTCTACATCGCACGAGAACCTTTCTAAGATGGCCAAACTGATCCGATCGATTTTTTGAATATACAGTTAAGTCATCAAGATAAATATGAATATTTTTTCCGATCATATCGTCAAAATATATTTGCATAGCTCTTTGGAGAGTGGCACCTAAATTATAATCCAAAAGGCATATGTTCATAAGCGAATGTTCCCCAACATGTAATAAAAGTGGTTTTATATTTATCTGTCCTTTTTATCTTGATGTGATTATAACCAGAAAAACTGTCAAGTAAGGACATCATCTGTCACCCTGCAACTTGTTGAAAAACCATTTCCATATTAGGGAGATAAAAATGATCTTTTATGCTAGCTCTATTCAATGCGCGAAAATCAACACATAGTGTGATCTGGCCAATTTTTTTCCAAACGGAAACCAAATTGGAAACCCACTCAGAATACTTAATAGGGAAAATTATCCCAGCCTTCAAGAGTTTTTCCAACTCCTTTTGAATGGTTTCTTCAAGTGTGGGGTTAATGGGTCTTTTCTTCTTCCTAACTGGTTTTATGCCTTCCTTGATAGGAATGGCATGTTGTATAAGAGCAGTATCAAAACCACAAAGATCCTCGTAAGACCAAGTAAAAATGTCTTGAAATTCACGGAGTAACTCAGTGAACTTCAATTTTTCTTCATCAGAACATTTGGCACCTATCTTAGCATTCTTTGGGGAATCAGGTGTCCCAATGTTCAAGGAAATGGTTTCAATCACTTTCCTTTTAGACTCCTCTTCTTTATGTTTTTATTTATTTCCTACATCACTTGACGAAAATGAACTTCCTAGAGGACTCAAGCCCTTTAGAATTTTATTTTCTTCCATGGATATAATATCCTTGGGCTTATAAGGTTCATTATGTATGAAAGAACATATGCTCTCATCACTAGGGAATACTTACCATGACTCTACATTATCATGGATATGAGGATGATACAAGGATTGAAAGGTGCAATCGAGTCTTTGTGGAAGAATTTGTTGAGTAGGAGAGGATGCAAAAAAAACTAACCTATCAACCATTGAATTCAGTTCCCTTTTAACATGAGTGACGTTGAAAGATAGAAAGTTCGAAATAAGCGCCTAGACAGTTTGGGTGTAGCGTTTAAATAACTTGTTGCTAGGATAATATATATTACATACAAGGTTTACAACAAGTTCATAGTCCCTAAAAAATGTAAGATGACCACAACCTAAATTATAGGCATTTTCAATTCCTAGCAATAATGCTTCAAATTCGGTGACGTTGTTAGTACAAGAAAAATCTAACCTATAAGAAAAGTTGTGAATTTTACCTACTGGAGAGTCCAAGATAATGCCATCCCCATTTCCTTCATTGGAGCATGAACCACCAAAGTGCATATGCCACATCCCATCCTCTAGGTCGATTTGTTCCAAAGTAGTGTTGTCCTCATCGAAAACGATGGAGTACAGTCCTAGGTCCTCTTCAATATAATTTACATTAGGTTATGAAATGCTTTCTATATAAGGTGAAATTATTCCCTTCCTTAGGACAATGATGTTATTCCCATTTTGAGGAAAAAATAAGTGTGTCCCGTCGAGTGAGAGGTATCCACCTGTCAAGGCTTGCCAGTCTCTTCCTAAGATGATTGAATAATTACTCAATGGCATGTCAATTACCTGAATATTAAGGGTTCTCCTTATTTCAGGATGCACGCAAAAAACTAAGGTTGTGTCCTCGATCTCACCTATGGTCGATTGTTGTAAAATATTATAAGAGAGCATGCTTCTGACATTTTCATTTGTACAAGAGAAGCCTAGATATTCCATAATAATTTTCGACATTACACATGGGCCCGAACCGCCATCAATCAGAAAAGAATGGGCTATTTTGTCCATAATCTTTACATAAATGAAAAACATAGGATTTTTTATAGAGTGTCTAAAATTATGTACAACTACTTTATTTACTGTTGAGTCCTATTCACCTACCTCTTTAGAGATATTGGCTACGGTGGAAGTTTTTCCTTCTATGAAATTTTTCAGATGCTTTTGTTGCTCAGGGACGACAACCATGTCAATGAGGGTAGCATCGGCTTTAATATTATCCAATTGATTGAGAATATTGTATTTGGAAGAGGGAAAAGGGGATGGAGTTCCTTGATTGTCATGAGTTTTACTAACTTGTACAATAGCAGCTGGTGAAGATGAGCTTGATATATAAGAAGTATGAGGGGGATAATATTTTCCTTTCTAAGCATAGGATTTATTCTTAGTGTTTATGATCATGACATCCTCTGGTTCTCTAAAATATAGAACAACAATGGTAGTTTCAGGCCTTTTACCAAAGATTTTATCTCTGGCACTTTTCTTTACCTCACAAGTACTTTCCTCATGGTGTTCCTCGCAAAATCTACACCAACTGTGAGGCATGATGGATTTAGGCTGGAAGTTGTTTTCATTAGGATTCCTAAAGGGTGGTGAAGAAGAATATGAGGCCCCATGGGTAAGTGAAGGGACATTTCCCTTTCGCTCATATGCTATCATTCGGTTATTCATGTCTTGTACAAGTTGTAAGAGGGTGGGCATGTCGGTTTGCTTAATTGAGTCTCCCTTGGGAATAATTTTTCTTTCAAGTTGTTCTTCATACTCTACACAAGTATGGAGAGTGGAACCAATATTTTCAATATCTTTTTATTCAATCCTATGATGGTATGGGGAAGGTAGAGCATTATAGTAATGCATAAAAGTGGCTTGGTTATGAGGGAAAATAAGTTCAGGAATTTGGTTATATAACTTGGTGAAACATAAGTTAAAAGACTTGATAGTGTCACCGTCTTGGTATGCAATGTTCTTATACTCCCATAATTGTTTGGTTGGGCTTTTAGACTACCCATAAGTAGATTTCAACCAATAAAATAACTCTTCCCAAGTGGAAAGAATCTTGGGAGGAATATCAAAGAAATCTATCGTTGCTTTCCCTTCAAGGGAATTAACAAATAATTGCATACAAGTGTCATTGTCATTGGCTCCTATGTTGTGACATGCATTATAAAATCGCACCAAGTGTTCATTCGTAGTGACTGTGTTATTTCCTGAAAACCTAGGGAGATTCTCTTTAAATTTTGGAAGCGAATGTGTAGCATGTGTTAGGTTCAGAGGAGAGGAAACATGCCATAGATTAGTAGTAGCATCTTCTTCGAATTGAAAGATTTCATACTTATTTATGACCAAGTAGTGGGGTTGGTAGTAGATTGGACAAGGACTTGATGACTATACAAGCTACCAATCACTTATGAGGTTGAAGATTGAGATGAAGAGTCACCTCCAGCTCCACCAGAGCCACCCACAAAGGCCATCTTGTGAACAAAGGTAAGGGAGAGAAAGATGAACTAGATGAATCAGAAAAATTTCATCGTAGAGTATCTTGTTGGGTTGACAAAACAACGCTTCTTCTTCCTATTTCAGCAATAGGGTTGATCTCATGTGATAAAACTCCTCTTCTCCTAGAGATGTGAGGGTTTAATAACATGAAAAGAAGATCAATACTTTAGGAAAAATAAATCTATGGATGATTCCTAGGATGTCTTTTCTTGGCTTCCCAGCGTTCTCATACACTTATGTCTTGTTCAATCACTTCCCACAAGCATTCAAGCTTAAAGCATTTCTTTAACCTTATTGGGACACCTGATTCCATATAGGTCTGAGTGATTAAATTCACATTATCATTGAGTATTCTTATGTTTCTTCTTTTGATTCTTTGATTGTTTTCTTTTCTTCATGACAACCCTTGTTACAAGGAAGCCCAATATTGAGCCCGGTCATAAAGACCAAACCAACATTGCTTTAACCTTATTCCCAGATGTTAGCAGTTTCTAAGATGGTATTGAATAAGGTTAAAGCAATGCTGGTTTGGTATTTATGATTGGGCACAATATTGGGCTTCCTTGTAACAAGGGTTGTCATGAAGAAAAGAAAACAATCAAAGAATCAAAAGAAGAAACATAAGAATACTCAATGATAATGTGAATTTAATCACTCAGAAAGATATGGAATATCTCCACATTATGATCGCCAAATAAATGTCGAGGAAAATATATATAGCATAACATTTTACACGATTGTTAAAAGGACACCAACACAATGTAGTGTAAAAATTTCATATAGAAAATTTCAACCAAGGTACCCATACAACAAATTGTAATCACCCAAATCAACTTAAATTGCTCAAAAAAAAATTAATGCATTAAGTCACTAAATATCAACAATGAAATGCAACCATGGAATGAAGAGGACTGCAAAATTAACCTACTCCTTAAAAATAGGGTGAAACCTTGAACTTTCTATGTGTATCTATATAAAAATGAATAGATTCAAAAATATGTGATTTCCCATCCACCCTAATCTTAAACACATACACAATATAAAGTAAGATGAAACCTTCACCTTTGTCTATAGGAAGATGAGCAAAAGTGAAAATATGTCGTTGTGCATCCTCCCACCCCATAACAGTCAAAGCATTATAGATTACAATATATACATATTTTTAAATATAAATATATCTCGTGATGTGTGGGGTATTTTAGGTATAAACCTATCTCGTGATGTTTTTTTAAGTATAACGCTTGAGTGGTAAAGGGTTTCATATGCAAAAATGACCTTACCTAAAAGTTCGATTAAAAAGTGTTGAAAAGGACATTACCAAAAAAAAAGTGATTTTTGAATTGTAAAGGGTTTTATATGAAAAAATAACCTTATCTAAAAGTTCAACTATAATAATAATAATAATTTATTTTTAAAGTCACGATTAAGTCAAATATCAAATTGGTGTATGAGACTTTTTTTGACTAAGTTACCTAGTGATTTTATTGGTAAAGTCTATAGAGGTATACATACCCTACCTTCCTCTGAATTTTAACTTTTAACATGTTAGAAGGAAACATATTTTATTAACCATTAAACCCACATGTTATTAAAAAGTATAAAAAAATACGTTACTAAAATTTCAATTAAAAAATAATTTTTATTTTCTTCTAGTACATAAATTGTTTCTCCATTATTTTAGTTTATTTTAGATTCGATTCTACTATATTGTATTAGGCTAAGGAGTGATACATAATTTATATTTTTATAAATTATTCTAATTATAATATGAACAAGTGTCACTATAGTATGTCCCTGTTAATTGGTTGCATTGTGAAAATAAATGGAATGACAATTTGTTACCACTTCCATAAACTTTAAGATTGTTTTTACTATGGTATTAATAGCCAATGTTTTTCCCAAATACGTTGAACCACATATATTTACAAAAAACTATTTTCCTAATGTTATTATCCATGATAGCATAATAAATTAAATTGTGAAATACTCAATTATAATAATGTTGGGGTAAACTAAATTGTGAAATACTCAATTATAATAAAGTTGGGGGTTGTCTGAGAATTATTTGATTTTGATCAATATTCCATAAACATTGAGATAGGTTGTTGTTGATGAATTGCTCCTCACATGTTTTCCTTTCAACTATGAAACATGTACTCTCATAACCACAAATTTTTTTTTGGATAAAGATAAAAGTCGATAAGTTGGAGGTAGTGTTTAGTTAAAAATACCAATAAATGATTGAGTACCTAAATAGTTAAAATATTAGTTTAGAATGGTATTTGATCATAAAAATATTACATTGAGTGATAAGATTATTCATTATACACATGACACAATTATAGTACCTAAGTACCACGGAATCCCATCTTTTCGTAAAGAGATGATTTAATCAACTTAAAAATATATATATATGTACACAGTCTAATACAATGTATAGACGCAATTGTTCATTTCTACTTGGTTGTAGCATAATATGAAGTTATTTGGATGTTTATAATTTTCCATAACCTTTTTGAGATCTCTTTTAATAGAAACAAATTATATTAATATTTTTTTCACACACATTTTGATTTAAATTTTAAATTATGGTCTAGATTGTGATAAAATAAAGAATTTTTTATACCAATTGATAAAACAAAGAATCTTTGATATCAATTAATAAAATATGCATAAGAATAACAAGATGGTAGAAAAGGCTCACTAGCCAACACTCATTGTATTCACACCAATATTACATATTTATAGTACAATGGGTAATGCCACTCCATAGAGAGATTTTCTCTAGATCCTAAAATCATGCATGATGACTAGGCTAGGCAATCTTAACTAATTCATTAGTCATCACTTGATGACATATTACTAATATCCTAAATGAATAATACAAATATAGGTGACAATTAGACTTAGTGATTGGTTAAGGTAAGCCATAGGCTAACAATCCCCCCCTCAATCACAAGTCTGATCAATAATACCAACAATAAAGCATACAATGGTATTATTTCGAAGTCTTCATACTGAAACTCCTGAGATGAACCTCAATGAAGAACTGCATGAAAAACCACCAATCTGGATGTTGAATGGTTCATCTGAAATGAACTGGAAGAGAGCTGAGATATGGAAGTGAACAACTGCAATATCTGAACATTCCCTGATTGCTCTAAAGTGCTCTCTGAATATGTGGTTTGGGATAACCACTGACCAATTGATATCATGTATCTGATGGTTTTTGGATGAAGAATAACCAATTTTGACACTTTTATGGTGTCCAACAACATCATAATATATATTGTGTATGATTCATTTGCAAGTCATTGAACCATAATCTTGCCAAAATCTTCCATCTACAGACTACAGTTGCCCATTTGGAAAATTTCATGCCCATTGGGCATATTTGTTGTCAAAACTTTTGGTTTGACAACCATCTTAAATTCTATCACCAATTCTCCCCTTTGACAGCTGAAAGGAGAGACTTCAAGTGGTTTGTTGAACCATCTTCACTGGAATTTTGAACTCCCCCCATTAAGGTAAATAAGAGTTACATCATTGTACTCTCCCCTTCTAGGATCAAGAGAGTACCATACTTGTTTCATTTGTGTACAACACAAAGTGGGCATGCGGAAAACACCACATGTTATCTCATCCCATGAGGGCCATGCTTGAAAGCTATGCCATAAGGGGACCACTTATATGAGGTACAAAAATGTTATGTGCTGCAAGATTGGTCTTTACTCGAGATTGAATTCTATGGTAAGACTTACATAATCACTTGGTTGTTAATGAGCACTGCCAAGGGTCGATCCACTCATAGTGAATCTTCAATCTTGCAGGTTTCTTTAGTGTTGAACATATGTCTGAAGAATAGTTATGCTTGCCACAATGCTGACAAGGATGGAGATCAAAACACTGATTCTTCTTTTGACCAACTCTATTACAATGTTGGCATTTATCATTCTGATGTTGAACTGGAATAGGTGAAGGTGAACCTTCTTGAAATAATCTATCACTCTGGAACTGGATTGGTCTGGAATAATCATGAATATGAAAAGTAACTTCCTTTTCATATCCAAGTCTTGTTCTATTCTTGTTGTAGAGGATTTCTTCCCAAGGTATGATGATGGTCTTGGAAAGAGTATTATGAACCTATTGCTTTGAAATCAGTGGAAGTGGATTTACTATATGTTGTCGCATTATAGAAAGGTTTTCTTTGTTGAGTTCAAATTAAAACTCGTGAAATGTAGGTTCAATAATAACTTCATCTTTTTCTGCATTTGCATTTGTCTTAGTAAGTTGTTCCTTCACTTATTGTTGATCAAAATCATCATCATCATCATAGAGAGGGTTGTGCTCAACAAAAACTACTTCAAAACACTTCACTGGCTGTTGATTTTTGAGATCCCTGATTTCATCATTTAATAGCTGGGATTGATCTTGAATAAGTCTAACTTTATCTTGCGTCACTTGCAAACAATTCAACATTGATTGAATAGTTGTTTTGTTCAATATTATTGTATTGTCTTTAGTGGTGTTTATTAGAGTATTCAAAAACTCTAATAATTGTAGATTTCACTGCATTTGAATGCGCTCGCTTGCACTTCTCGTTCACTTTCTATTCACGCTCACTTGATTTTGTTTCATGCTCGCCTGTAATCGTTTGAATTTGTTTCTAGGAACGCACTTGCTTATACTTTCACGCTCACTTGAAGTTGCTCGCTTGAGCTTGCTTCCATGAATTTGAGGATATCGGTTACCACCGAAAATGCATCTAAAGTGTGATGTTTACAATGATTTGAGTTTAAACTACTCAACCTTGTAAATTTCGACTCAAAATGACAATGACTGTTGGGTGTCGGGATCAGTCGAGAATGAACCCAATTACAAATTCAACGTCACTTAATTTAAAAAGATAAGTAAACTTACAAAATTACTATTTGTAAGCTAGGGATTATCGTTGATTTAAAAAATGAATGGATCTTTGAATTTGATGGGGCTTTGATTCCAAGTCACATTCAATTATTCTTTGATTGCAAACTTGATTTGTCTAATGTTGATTTGATTGTCAATTTGATATCTTCTTTGTTGTTTGATTAGTTTTGCTTTAATATATGTGTTTCACTAGAATTAAGTGTGTGCTTATTTCATTAACCTTCTTTGTACTCTATGTATGTGGGATAACATCAAAACTATATGTAAACCATCTCATAAGACAATCATTAAAAAAATCACCAGCATAGACTACATAAGGTATACCTAAGATCCCCTTATTCAATTTGGAGTGAATCTAGTACACAGAGAAAACAAATTCAATTTTATTATAAATATCAAATACATTTTGAAGATATCTTGATTTTCATAAACAATATAAAATTACAATAACTTATTTAGATAAAACTTCACTCTTCTCATTCTACAAATTTCTCCATACTCTATGTGCTAACAACTTTTACAAGTGCCATTATCTCTCCAAAAATTCCAAATCTCTCAAATCCCAAAGGCTTTAAAATTGAGAGACCAAATCCTTGAATACAAAATTACACCACATCAAATCTTCCTCTTTCAAAAATATTACAATGGCACTTTTTCTTATAACACCCATAAAAAAATATTTTAATAAAATATTATGTATATATTATTCCAAAAGTGTCATAAATATGGCTTTAAATTAATTTCCACTTTTAAAAGAGATTCTATGTCGGTGTCTTATATGCATGACTTTATTTTTTTTATTTCCATAGGAATGAAAAACAAATGAGTGTAAATTCTTTAAGAAGCCCCCAATCATGAAAACTACACCAAGCATGCAAACCTGTGGTGATTTTGGATCTGAGGAGAGCGATCAGATTGGGTTGAGAGGCATCAGATCACATGAAGATGCTCGAGCATCCAAGGCGAGGATCTTCATCAATCCTCCCATGGAATACAAATTTAGAGAGAAATATAATTGGCAGCCTTGTAGAAATATGGATCAGTGATCCATTGCACCAGATCTTATCAGATCTCGTTGGTTTAGATGACAATCACTGGGATCGCACCAAATCACAGCAATCGCAAAAACGAAAAACTCCAGATTGAAGTTATGAGGAAGATGTGCAGATCAGATATCATAGTTTCCTGTAGACAGAGATTTAAGTTGTTTTTTTTCCACACGGTTTGATTATAGCCAAATCAAACCAATTCGATCCCTCAAGCGCTGAGAAGAACATAGATTCCTGAGCCGACCTAATTTTAGATTACTTGCAATCATTACACAACTGCAATCTCTAGATAAAACTCGGAACTTGGAATGCATAGTATAGTGGTGGATCTCTATACTCCATGTGCTCCAAGAGTTGAATACATTTATGTATTCAATTCAATAATGCAATTTAATCAACAAAAAATGTATGATTTGATTCAGATTATATCTACTAATTTCAGTGGAGAAACCCAAATAAAACTTGAAGACTTGCCTATTATAACTCTAAATTAGGAAAAATTGTAATTCTTCTTTATTTCTATCTTTGTTTAAAGTTTAAAGTGGTATTGTCCTACTAACAACTTTAAAAACCTATTTATACTAGTATAATAATTTTTTATATTACATAAAATGTGTTTAATTTTTTATTATCTTTTTT
>JZKD02S0630759.1:0-18639 GCA_000966675.3 Picea glauca | reverse complement strand
CATGTAATTAATTTTTTTAATTTACATTTTTAAAATGCTTTTACTCAATTTGAGTTCTTTGAATCAACTATGAACAATACTAATACTATATCTATTGTGTAATTATAGAAAAATATTTATCATATACTTTATTTACTATTCATCACATATTTTATTTATTGTTTAATTATGAGACAATATTCATCTTACTCTTCTCTTATCCTATAATATGAGAACTACTATTTTTTTATAGTTTATGGAATACCATAATACACTTTTGGATTGTGGAAGAAGGAGAAATCTAACATTCTCTTATAATAAATAACATTATCACTACTATAAATTGGGAGATTGTATATAATGGTTAGGAAACTCTTCCCCTTAATAATGTCTTTATTAATACTATAATGATACCTACAAATTAATGAAGAAGTGAATTTGACAGAAGGACATCTCTAAAAAGATAGAATAAAAGAGGTGGATGAAGTGGAGTACCTCGAACCATCTAATACAAATGAGAGAGATCAAAACAACACAACTACTCAAAACCCAAGATAGGTTAACAAGTGCTAAGGGTATAATTGATCCATGAAGAGGATAAATTTGGAATAAAAATAATGGCCATAATTTATATCCCTAGGAGTGAGACATTTTAAATACCAAGAGGATGTGGATACCACTTGCCTAGCCATTGAAACTTTCCAATGATCATCAATATAGAAGTTGTCATCGTGTTAAGTATATTAGTTAATTATATCAAAAAGTAAATTAGGAGATTAGAGAGATATAAAAGAAATTCATCTTCTTGAAATATAATATAGATTCACAAGTTGCCAATGATATCTACTAGATCCATGAATATGAGAAGTTTTGATGTAGGAGCATCGTAAGCGGCCAACAAAGCAAGCCTAAAGGTGGAAGACAACTGGAAATGCACCAACACACGTTTTGGAAAACATTTATGTAATAGCTAGGGGAGCGTATCTACATTTATGTTTTGGAGATTATGAACAGATCTTGACCGTTGATCTCATTTGTCGAATATGAAGGCATTTAATTGTATTGAATGAAAAGTAGATAGGTCTTAATTTATAATTTGATAGCTTGTAGTGTAGGGGGGAAACAGAGAGAAAGACACCCTCACTTGTATCATGGTGTGATCCCCAATTGTATCAGTGGAGTAAGCTGTAGAGCTGTAGAGAGTAAGAACACATAGAAGAACCCATGTATAGGGATATTTGAGTTAATATAATAAAAAAACTTTGACTCACGTTCATGGTGTTATTATGCTTATTGTTTGCATCTGTTGAATGGTATATATATAGTTTCTTATATTTTCTGTTATGCATTTATTTCAATGCTATGTATAAGCTTCTGATTTCATGATGAATGTATGAAATCTGTGAGGAGAGAAGAATGAGTTTCAATTTTTTATCTTCCTGAGAATTCCTTCAAAGAGTGCAGTGAACATCTGCAAGGTGTGCATTGACGAAGTTCTAAGTTTTATCTCAGAAATCTCATGAGAAATACCATTGTTTTCCTACCAGTAGAAGTGTAGGTGAAGCACAAAATTGTGCAAGGTGTGCGCAGGTTGGGTGAGATCTTGGATTTTACCAAACCAAGAGGAATATTGAAGGACTGCTATCGCACAGAGTGCACAAAGTTGAAGGATCAAATAACCAGAGGTTATTTGTGAATGTCGCAAGGAGTGCATGCAGGAACCCACTGAATCCTTGAGTTTTCCAGAGAAAGCTCAGGAGGGGAAGAACCTTGAAGGGTTCAATGGAAAGCAAGTATTGAAGTCGCCCAACAGACAGAAAATCTCAGAAAGATCTACGCCGGGGTGCGTGGTCGAAGAAATATTTCAGAAGACTGATTGGACGGTGGAGTCACTTCAAGGAGAAGTGTCGATTTGTCGTGGACCGTTGGAACTCACAGACCAGTGGAGAGATTAAGGCTGAGTGTTTTTCAGCACTCATAAGATCAAGAGGAATATAGGTCGTTGGATTAGGATCAATAGGAGTCATTGATCTCATCCTTGAATTTCACTATTTTAGAATTCAGAATTGGAGGAAGTTGTGACTCGGAGTCGAGAGTCACGAATTCTCGATTCCTAAAGTCCCGAAAGAACTAGGACTGCCAGATCATAGGAGAGACCAGAGATGTTGATTTGTGGTGAGGGGTTATCGCAGTTTCAGAAGTCTATGGAAGGAGTCGTTGCATTTCAAATCGTCGATATGTGAATTCCTGAAGTGTCGAAAAGATGGGCCCCAGGTTTTAGTCAGAGGTCACATCGGAGAAAATTCAATGGAGGAGTCAAGATCCATTAGCCCTTTCAGTTTTCGGAGATTGAAGAGTCAGGAGGACTCACATCAGGATTCGCAAGATCGCGAAGTTGGAAACACCTTTTCAGGTAAAGGTCGTGGTCATAGTTGTTGGTCACTTGGGTGAGAGTTAACGCCTTGTGTTTATTCGCATAGACATGGCTTATAAGGACCTGTGGATACACACTTGCGAGTGTGAGTGATTTCGTGTGGTGAAATCGAAGAGTCAATCAGACTCTCAGGAAGATAAAGAATGATCCTAAGACTAGGAGGTCACGTAGAACCTGCCAAGGCAAGGGGTGTTATGTCAAAGTGGTATCAGAGCGTAGCCCACATTTTTCTTTTGTTTTCTGTGGGGAATAGATTGAAACAATGCCGCCAAGAAGGAGAGTGAGACCAATTCCTGATCCAACTGTGGAAAGGGAAATGAGAGAACTCCATGCTTGATTAGATGTTATGGAAACAACACAGAGATGGACAGTTGATGCTGGAGATGTTAGTGAAGCCAAAAGTGAAAATGAGGTTGGAGTTGAAGAAGAAGTCGCAGTCGAAGACGGTGCAGAAGAACATTTTATTAGAGTTGTTTCAATAATCAGAGCTAGAGAAAAGATGGACATTCCGATGTATGAAGGAAACTTAGAAGTTGAAGAACTGTTAGATTGGTTTAGGACTCTGGATAAATACTTCGACTATGAGGATGTCGAGGAAGATAAGAAAGTTAAACATGTCATTACCAGACTTAAAGGGCATGAAACACTGTGGTGGGATGAACTGCAGGCTGACAAGTGTTGCAAAGGCAAACAAAGAATCAAAATCTAGGATAGAATGGTTGCAAAAATTAAATCCAAGTTTATACCTAGAGACTACCAGATCAATCTATTTTGAAGAATGCAAAACTTGAGACAGAAAGGAATGACAGTGAAAGAATACACCGAGGAATCTTACAGGCTCAACATCAGAGCAGGTCATCAAGAAAATGATGATGAAAAGGTTGTCAGATACATGAATGGTCTGAGATATGACATTCAGGATGAGATGAGCATGATGGCAATCAGGAATGTCGAAGATGATTATCAAATGGCCCTAAAGGTTGAAGAGAAATTATCCTGAAAGAAAGGTCAAAGAGGTTGAGGTCGAAGTCAGAGCAAAGGAAAAGCAATTTCTCGGGACAAGACTCAGAAGCCGAAGGAAGAAGAAAAGAAACCTCATACTCACCCTGAAAGAGGGGGAAGTTCACAGGGAGGACATTATTCTGATAGAAATACTTTTCCGTGAGAAAGAGGAAGAGGAAGAGGCAAAGGAACTGAGATAAAATGTTTTTTCTTTGGAAAGATTGCACATAAATCCTTCGAATGTCCCGATATAAAAAAAAGATGGAGACGAAGCTCAGATTTCATAAGCGCAGAAGAAAAATGTCGAGGCAGAAGATGCAGAAGGAGAAAGATCCTTGATGATGCAGAAAGTTCTCTTGAAGTCGGAGAAGGAGGCAGAGAACCCAGACAAAAGAAACAGTCTTTTTCAGACTGCTTGCAAAACCAAAGACAGGGTATGCAAAGTCATAGTGGATAGCGGTAGCACAAACAATCTTGTGTCTACAAAGATGGTAGAAAATCTGGAGTTGGAGACTTTTGCGCATCCCAACCCATACAAAGTTTCGTGGCTACAAAAAAGACATCAGGTAAATGTCACTAAACAATGTTTAGTTGAATTCAAAATAGGAGGATATAAAGATGAGATTTTGTGTGATGTCATTCCAATGGATGCCTTTCATCTATTGTTGGGTATACCATGGCAATATGACAAAAATGTGGTGCATGATAGGAGGAAGAACACATAGACTCTGGAAAAAAATGGTAGGATGCACATGTTGTTGTCGATTAAGGATAAAGAAGTGAAACCCGAGATGAACAATACAATACTTCTCATGAGTGGGAAGGAACTTCTTAAGGAAGTTAAGAAGAAAGAAGACATGCAATTCATTGTGGTTAGGAAACCCAGAATTGTTTTGAACAACACTAGAATAGATGATTTGTTGTAATAAATGCAGGGTTTGTTGGAAGAGTTCACTGACATAGTAGTGGACGAATTACCCTGTTCGTTGCCACCTATCAGGAGTATAAGCCATCATATTTCTATTATATCTGGAGCCAACTTGCAGAACAATGCAGCGTATAGGTTGACACCGCAAGAGAATGAGGAATTTAAGAGACAGGTCCAAGACTTAATGGACAAAGGATTAATTCGGGAGAGCTTGACTCCATGCCTTGTTCCGACAATGCTCAACCCAAAGAAAGATGGAGGCTGGAGGATGTGTAAATACTCAAGGGAAATTAATAATATTACCATCAGATATAGGTTTCCATTGCCAAGGATGGACGACTTGATGGATTTCTTGAACGAAGCCAAATATTTTTCGAAGATTGATTTGAAACGTGGCTATCACCAAATCAGGATGAGGGAGGGTGATGAATGGAAAACGACATTCAAAACAAACAGACATTTGTATAAATGGCTTGTCATGCCATTTTTCTTGATGAATGCGTCGAGCACCTTTATGAGGTTGATGAATGAAGTCCTAGAAGATTTCATTGGAAAAATCATGATTGTATATCTGGATGATATACTAATTTTCATTAAAACTGAAGTGAAGCACTTAAAACATTTATCTGTCGTGATGAGGAGATGCAGCAAGAGAAATTGTTGATCAATATGAAGAAATCATCATTCATGAAGACAAAACTCGTCTATTTGGGTTTTTTAATCTCTTCGAACGAATTGAAGATGGATCCGGAGAAGGTAAAAGCAATCAGGGATTGGCCATCGCCAAAGAGTATCTTTGAAGTTTGAAGCTTCCATGTATTGGCTAGTTTTTACAGGAAGTTCATCAGAAATTTCAGTGAGATATGTGCACCAATGATGGACATAGTCGAGAAAATACACAAATCTTTTCATTGGACAGAGGAGGTAGAGAAGAGTTTCAAGTTGTTGAAGGAGAAGATAATTGGACAACTAGTTCTGGTTTTTCCATATTTTAGCAAGACATTCCAATTGAGATGTGACGCTAGTGGATTCACAATTGGAGCGGTCTTAACCCAAGACAATAGATCGATTTCATACTTCAGTGAGAAGTTAAACCATTTAAAGTTGAAATATTCCACATACGACAAGGAGTTTTATGCAGTCATATAGGCGTTGAAAAAATGGGGGCATTACTTGGTTTCGAAAGAGTTTGTCTTGTATAGAGACAACCATGCATTAAAATTCATAACTCGATAAGAGAAATTGAACCAGAAGCATGCAAAATGGGTTGAATACATGCAAAATTTTACTTTTGTTATACAACATATTTTTGGAACTGCTAACAAGGTTGTTGATGCTTTGAGCAGGAAATGTTTGATTCTACAGAAGTTCAGAGTAAGGACATTAGGTTTTGATAACCTCAAAGAAATGTACAGAGATGATGCAGATTTCAAAGAAGCCTATGAAGCATGTGAGAATCCAGTTCTCATAGATAGAAGCCAATGGACTGAATATATGATTCAGGATGGACTATTGTTCAGGGGTAATCCGTTGTGTATTCCGAAGAGTTCTATGAGAGAGAATCTTCTGAAGGAAAAGCATAGTGGAGGATTGGTTGGAAATTTCGGCCATGATAAGAGTTTTGCTAAACTAAATGGCTCATATTATTGGCCAGGGATGAGGGCATATGTCAAGAAATTCATGAATAGGTGCATAATTTTCCAGCATGCGAAGGAAAGGAGACAAAATACAGGATTATATCAACCATTGCCAGTACCAGAGAGGCCATGGGATGCAGTAAGTATGGATTTTTTGTTAGGATTTCCAAGTACGCAAAGAGGATGTGACTCAATATTTGTGGTAGTCGATAGATGTTCTAAAATGGTACATTTAATACCATGTCAGAAAACCAGTGATGGAACTCACAATGCAAATATGTTTTTCAAGGAATTTGTTAGACTTCACAGCTTACCCAAGAGTATTGTATCGGACAGGGATACCAAATTTGTTGGTCATTTTTGGAGGATCCTATGGAAGAATCTGGGGACTAATTTATCTTTTAGCTCATCATATCATCCTCAGACGGATGGGCATACTGAGGTAGTAAACCGAATCTTGGGATATTTATTAAGGATTTTGTTGGTTGAACATCACAGTCAGTGGGATCAGATTCTTCCACAAGTGGAATTTGCATATAATGATTCACCGAAAAGGAGAATAAGAAGAATCCCATTCCATATAGTGTATGGAATGAAGATGAGAGGAGTATCCAAGCTGAGAGACTTGGAGAAGAATGAATTCAGAAGTGCTAGTGCAAAGGATTTTGTAGCAGGAATGCAGGAGATCCACCAAAAAATCAAGGGACGATTGCAGAATTCAAATCAGAAATACAAGCACAGAGCAGATCAACACAGAAGAGAACTTCAGTTTGAAGTAGGTGATTTGGTTCTGGCACATCTCAGAAAAGAAAGGCTCCCAAGGGGAACATACAACAAGTTGAAGATGAATAAAATTGGACCGTGTAAAATCATAAGAAAGCTTGAGGCAAACGCTTATGAGATTGGATTACCAAATGGGGTTGGAATATCGCCCATATTCAACATAGTAGATCTGTATCCTTACAAAGCTGATGAAACAGGAGCAGAGGATAATCAGAAAGAGGTTCAATGGATTAAACAATTGTCTATAGCTGAAAAGTCGTAGATGGAAAAGATAATTGACGAGAGAGTTGGAAAGAAAACCCGAAGAAAGACATACTATGAATATTTGGTCAAGTGGGAAGGACACCCAATTGAAGATGCAAGTTGGGAAAGCAAAGAAGATATCCAAAGACATGGACAAACGGTGCAAGAGCTCATGAATAGGAGTTCATGAATTTTTCAACCAAGGGATTATGATGTAGGAGCATCGCAAGCCTCCAGCAAAGCAAGCGAAAAGGTGGAAGACAGTTGGAAACGCACCAAAACATGTTTTGGAAAGCATTTATGTAATAGATAGGGGAGCGTATCTACATTTATGTTTTGGAGATTGTAAATAGATCTTGAGTGTTGCTCTCATATGTCGAATATGAAGACATTTAATTGTATTGAATGAAAACTAGATAGGTGTTAATTTATGATTGGACAGCTTGTAGTGTAGGAGGGAAACGGATAGAAAGACACCCTTGCTTGTATCATGGTGTGATCCCTAATTGTATCAGTGGAGTAAGTTGTAGATCTGTAGAGAGTAAGAACATAGAGAATAACCCATGTAAAGGGATATTTGAGTTAATATAATAAAAAAACTTTGACTCATGTTCATGGTGTTATTATGCTTACTGTTTGCATCTGTTGAATGGTATGTATAAAGTTTCTTATATTTTATGTTATGCATTTATTTCAATGCTATGTATATGCTTGTGATTTCGTGATGAATGTATGAAATCTGTGAGGAGAGAAGAATGAGATTCAATTGTTTCTCTTCCTGAGAATTCCTGCAAAGAGTGCAGTGAACGTCCGCAAGGTGTGCATCAATGAAGTTCTGAGTTTTATCTCAGAAAGCTCAGGAGAGATACCATTGTTTTCCTACTAGTAGAAGTGCAAGTGAATCACAGAGCCGTGCAAGGTGTGCACAGGCCAGGTGAGATCTTGGATTTTACCAAACCAAGAGGAAGATTGAAGGACTGCTGTCGCACAGAGTCCACAGAGTCGAAGGATAAAAAAACCAGAGGTTATTTGAGAATTCCGCAAGGAGTGCGTGCAGGAACCCATTGAATCCTTGAGTTTGCAAGAGAAATATCAGGAGAGGTAGAACCTTAAAGGGTTCAAGGTAAATAAAGTTTTGAAGTCACCCAACAAACATAAAATCTCAGAAAGATTTACGCCAGGGTGCTTGGTCGAAGAAATCTTTCAGAAGACTGATTGGACGGTGGAGTCACTTCAAGGAGTAGTGTCGATTTGTCGTGAACCGTTGGATCTCACATACCAATGGAGGGATTAAGGCTGAGTGTTTTTCAAAACTCATAAGCTCAGGAGGAATAGAGGTCATTGGATTAGGATCAACAAGAGTCGTTGATCTCATCCTTGAATTTCACTATTTCGGAATTCAGAAGTGGAGAAAGATGTGACTCGTAATCAAGAGTCATGAATTCCCGATTTGCAAAGTCCCGAAAGAAATAGGACCATCAGATCATAGGAGAGACCAGAGCAGTTGATTTGTGGTGAGGGGTTATCACAGTTTCAGAAGTCTGGGAAAGGAGTCATTACATTTCAAATCGCCGATACGTGAATTCACGAAGTGTCGAAAAGATGGGCCCCAGGTTTTAGTCAGAGGTCACATCAGAGAAAAGTCAAGGGAGGAGTCAAGATCTGTTAGCCCTTTCAATTTTTGGAGATTGAAGAATCAGGGGGACTCACATCAAGATTCGTGAGGTTGCGAAGTCTGAAACACCTTTTCAAGTAAAGGTTGTGGTGATAGTTGTTGGTCACATGGGTGAGAGTTAGTGCCTTGTGTTTATTCACATAGACATGACCCATAAGGACCTGTGGATATGCACTTGGGAGTACGAGTGATTTCTTGTGGGGAAATCGAAGAGTCAATTAGACTCCCGGGGAGATAAAGAACGATCCTAAGACTAGGAGGTCATGCAAAACCTACCGAGGCAGGGGGTTCTGTTTCAAGTTTGTCCTAAATATTAATGGTGAGAATTGACCACCCTACATTAAACACCTTAAATATTCAAGTGGGAGATAATCTCTTTGATTGCTCAATTTTGTTATGATTGGACTTCAATATAGTAGGAATATCAAGAAAAAGAAATCCATGTTTATGTTTCCATGTCTACATGAATGAATAAGACCTTGACAAAACTTCTAGGTGATCTCTCTTATTCACTATATTATAAAGTAATATATATTGAGGGCACTGAATTTTCCAACCTTCCTAATTTTCATACTCTTAATGCTAAACTAAATAAAAAATAATAAATCAATTTAAGTCTTCTAAGAATTCTTAACACAC
Source organism: Picea glauca (assembly GCA_000966675.3). Lineage (NCBI taxonomy): Eukaryota > Viridiplantae > Streptophyta > Pinopsida > Pinales > Pinaceae > Picea > Picea glauca. The sequence goes on along the minus strand of JZKD02S0630759.1, from coordinate 9,319 downwards.
TACAATTTAAACTCAATAGTCAAATTTCACAACCAAACTAGTGATTCCTTTGAGCTTAGGACGTAAAGGTTTATCATTTCCAAGCCAAACCCCGAATCAAATGGAAACAATGAAATTGTACAAAAATCTATAAATGAAAATGCAAAGTGATTTAAGAATGAAAATATAGCCCGCAAGGGTGTAGACCGAATGGCGAGTGTCGTGTTAATGAAGGAAATATGTAAATGAGGTCACACGTTTGATTCTCACCTCAACTGACCCGTGCTCCATGCTTGTGGGTTGTGAGGATCACCCATGTTGTCGATTCCGCCAACACACAAAAAAAATGCAAATCTAAAAATAGGGACACACGAAGTAGAAATTAAACCAAACACTTTGATGGCATATCTATTAATTTGCCCAAAAAATATAATATAAGGAATTCAATTCAATTTACATTGGGAAAGTACTAACATAGTGAATCAATACGTACTTGAAAATACTTGGGTCAATATACACATGTTAATCATCCTTGATCGATTAAATGTAAGCTAAATCTAACCACTAAATGGTTTATTTGATTTGGGATGAGTTTGTTGGCTCTTTCTGGACATTCTACAACTTGTTACACTTCTAGCAATTTCTTCCAATTGAAGCTATCAAATGCCATACTTAGAGAGAGAGAGACTATGTTGTTATAGTAGCTACTTTTTCTTGATTTTCCATTTCATTGGATGATGAAGCCTACTAATTATCCAGGTGGATATCGGTGGCCACCCACCTTTTCCAACTGGCTCAAAATAGTTTTCTGGCAATTATGGTAATTTACTATTTTTAGCAGTTTTTAACTTCGAGGGCCATTTTGAGGGCATAAATGAAGTTTTTTTGGGATAGAGGTTCTCAATGATAGCGAAAGGCTATGATTTATCCCCTTAAATGAATATCCTCGACGATACCTTTCTAACGAGCTATCGTGCATCCCAAACAAAGATCGTATGCCAAAGTTACGCCCTCAGGAAGTTGATACACCAAACTACCCAAAACGAGGTCCACAAAACTGTTGGCTTTTCATCTTCCGGGGTTAGGGTTTTGGATTTTCTTTATGATAAAAAAATCCTTTGGAGCCTCACTGAAAAAACATCTTCTTGCAAATTCGAGTAGCCGTCACATCTATTCTAAGAGATAAGCTGCCACCATTCTAGCGATTCTTTCACTCTATATTTTTACAGTCTCTGTACATTTATTTGATTAATAGAAATCATGTATTATTATATATCTGTGACTCTTGTTATATTTACTATATATATTTGTTATATTGTTGTTTGTATTGCAATATCTCAGAATATTTCTGTGTTATATCTCTGCTCTCATTTTGTGCCAAAAATAATCCGGATCAACTAACTAACTATTCATTTTACATTTCTAGTCAATTATGAGTATAATGGTCTACATAAATAGTCAGTTATAACCACTTCAATTTGCAAATATCAATTTGTTATAAAACTTATCAAGTCACAAGAACAAAGAGGAAAAATGTTTCTACTTAGGTCATGAACTACCCATTTACTAAATAATATATTTACTCTACCATCATTTTAGATATACATATTAGCATGTAGCCAAATTTATCCATTCAATTTGATGTGAATATTCATTCAAATTTTTGGAAGGGCGAGTCATCCTTGTATTTTCAAATGGATGCATATGGTATAAACAAAATGAAAACTCAAATGAAAATTTCAACATTTGTAACTTTGCTTTTGATATCTAAGTTGGTTTTCTTTGACTAGAATCATCCAACCTTGATCCATTTGACATGGATAGTGTTTATACACCCTTATTCATGTTGTTGTGTCATTCACTATTTAAATATATTCTATTATTTTGTTGGGTCACTCATTATTTATTTACATAGGGAATACATGTCTACAATGATACTTCAAACTTGTATAGAGAAATGTGACGTGAGCAAGACAAGTCGATGCGAGGCCTAAAAGTGTTTAATTATACCAAAGGTGTTTTTTCAAAGGAGGTTATTTGACACATTGTCGTTGGTCTCTAGGTTCAATCGTTGGAAACTCCATCATTCTCACCTGCCATCACAATACTACTTCTTTCTAAATTTTCACTCGAGCGATCTTGCAATTGGTAAAGAAACTAAATGTTCGCTAATCAGGATTCAAACGTGCAAGGTTTGAGCCATGGAATTAGTCAATATTCATAAGCAGAGGAGCAACTCAATACAGGTTTCCCGAGCAATGTGTGCCTAGAACCAATGGGGAAAATGGCATGAGGTGCTCAAATGCTCTATGAATTGGTTCAAATCCAATGGTTTGATATTAAGACGATTTTTCCCTTCTCAAATACAAAATGGAAACTACATTTACCCACAAGCTTGCTCTGTTACTGTTCAAAGTGTATATTACCTCCTCCCATAAATCCACATATCTTTTTAGTGAGAATTGATGAGTCTTTATGATACAAAATGAGATAAATTTATTAAAAATTTGAAAAAACAAAAAAACTTTTAAAAAATTATAAGAAACTTTCTTATGACACTCTAAAGTTTATTCTTTGATTTTGTTTCCTTAATAAATTATTATTAAGAATAGTTATTATATATACATTTACTTTTAAGAATAAAATTTACTTATAAGAAAAAATTATAATTTCACTCATAAGAATACACTTAAAAAAATGTAATTATTAAGCATATCTTTAGTCACACAACAACTTAACTTAAATTCAAGTGATATTCAATTGACAACTTTATAATTATTTATATTAATTAGATTTAGTTTTAATAAATGTTAATTATGGTGGTCATCATCATATTAATATATTAATAGTAATGTTGGAAAACTTCTCCTAATTCTTTTACATCTTCTTTTAATTTACAAATATTTATTTCTCTATGTCTGGGCTATGCGACTAATCTGCAACTTCCTCCCATGGAATTTCAAACCTAGGCTCTAAAGACACAATGTCGAGATCTTAGTAGGAAGGAGCAAGCTAGGATTGTTGTATTTCTTAAGTTGAGTGATTGATTCATGTTAGTCTCCATCATTGCAGCCGCGAAAACCTTTCCTCACAAAGAAAACAACTCTTTACAGACTAAAATTGACAAAAAAAAAATTGGTTTCAGATGAAGAAGAAAAAAAATAGGTAAGCCTCAAGAAAAAAGTAATGAATTTTGAAACAACCTTGTATTATATTACTAAAGATTTTTATTCCTCCGCGGAAACAACAATGGGGAAAGAGAGACATATTGTTGGTTTACAATATAAGTTTTCAGAAATTGCATATACAAAAAAAGTGCCTATATTGAATAATTTTTTTTGATAAATTGCATAGACAAAAAAAAATAGAATGAGAAAAATAAAATAAATCATTATTGAGCAATGTAAACAAACTTGCAATCGTTTTAAAAGAAGAAAATGTTTGTCTTCGACTCAAACAAAGGAAGTTGGAGACTAGTTTTCATCCTCCCAACATGGATCTTGAATCAAAAGATGCGCAGCTGCAAGATTTGAAGGAAACACGTCCATCTACTCAAAATGGAAAATGAAATAATCACCCAAAAATACAAAAACTAACACCCAACAAAATAAAAGCCAAAACAGAAAGGGAAAACACAACACAGAAGTAAGTCAAGGTTTAGATTTAGCGGCTTACATATAATTCCCTCACCGAGGTATTAAAAAAATATTTTTTATTGTTATTTTATTATTTAAATATATATTAAGTTTATTTTATATTATTTATATATATATTAAATTTAATATTTATATAAATTTTTAAAAGTAACATTTAAATTTTCTTAAATTTTTTTGATTTTTTATATATATTGTTGTCATAAATTTTTCCTTAATTCTTTTCCCATATAAATGACATTTTAAATGTCCGATAATAATTATAAATGATATCCCTCGGATCGGGTGATAGTGTGGGACATATGGCAAGATGAGGAGGCGCGCACAGGCCAACGTGGCGAAGGCCATGTGACGGATACGTGCCAAGCACAACCGCCACCCGCATGCAATTAAATCCTCCTACGATGTTCGAGGCACCATTAAGCTTGGTGCGTCTCTCGTCTCTGGCTGTCCCCTCGATGGATTATCTCATTGAAGGAACCGTCAACCTTTGCATGTGGCTCGGCCTTCATCTCCTCCAGCTGCGCAGATATGGCTCATTCCAGCTCTCCTCTCCCTTGGCGCTCTCCTGCAACTGGCTCCTCTCCAGCCCTCTCTTTCCACCTGGGGCATTCCGCGCAGCCCAACCATCGCTCCCGAGTCGTCATCATGCGTAGGCAAAGAGGCAGGCCAAGGGGGGGCTCGCCATGGTTTCCATCTCGGCCTCGAGTGCCTATACCTTGCCCTGGTTTCCATTTCGGCCTCGGACGCCTATCCCCCTCCCACTCTTCACATTCCTCACACTCCTCGCACTCATCGCACTCTTCGCAGCAGGAACTTGAACCACTCGCCACCTCTTCCCGGCTTGAAGGTTTGGTTCTTACGCACAGCTCTCTCGGCTTACCCTTAGAGCCCATCTTGGACAAGGGCTCCACTTCTCGGGCACCTCCTGAAGCACCTCCATTTTTCCCGGCCAGCGTACCTTCATTGGCTTCAGACGCCTTTCCCATTCACCCACCCTTGGAGGCGCCACCTTTTCCACACTCTATCTCCGACTCCATTCCGGACGAGAAGATGTAGGACAACATGGACATTCTCTACGGGCCGGTCTTCAAGCTCAGACAGGGCGTGGATGATCTACAATTCCGACTGTAGCAACTGGACGGGAAGGCCTCTACACTCCTCCATATCCTCTCCACCTTCCAGGGAGCAGCAGAGCAAGAAGAGCACGTCCCAGCAGAAACATTTGGTAGGAGCGAACAGGAGCTTCCAGCAGAAGGTGGTGACTTGGGACAAGCCATGCATGTGGACAGGGAGGTTGCAGCAACAGTGGATAATACGGATGCCGACGCGCAGATGGAATGGCGAGGAACATCTGTCGAAGAGGAGCTCTGGGACGAGGCAAACCACGCCACCTGGCCAGATTATAAGCCAAATGTATGACAAATATTGAGACTCTACTCATGCTTTTAGTTTACTACTCTCAACTCTGGTTACAGTTTTACTAGTTTGGTAGCCACGTAGACCATAGTACTGGTTGGCTGAACTAGTTTCCCCTTGGGGTAGTTCAGTTAATACAACACGTCAATTCTGAACAATCTGTAACTTTGGTTTTGTTTTTGGAAGCTCTTTATATCTAAATAAATAAATAAAAACACTCTTATTTACAAAACAAAACAAAAAAATTATAAATAACATATTTAATGATATATAAATAATATCTTAAATTTGATATATAAATAATATTTTAAATTTGTTTTCTATATGAATTGAAAAGTTCTAATTTGTTTTCTTAAATTTAAAACTAGGTGAAGTTTGTTAAAATGATTCGATCTTATGATTACAATAGTTCTTTCAAAAAATTTAGTATAAAAACTCAAGAATCTTGAATTCATTTTAATATGCACATGTAATTAGTTTTACATTGGAAAATATATTTAATTCTACATTGGAAGATATATTAAGAGTGAAAAGAAAATAAAAAACATATTTTTTTATCAATTTTGTTTGAAATTTTGTTAAACATTGTTGGAACACATAATAAAGTGGTGGACCTCTATAATCCAAATTTTCTAAGAGTTTTTCATAAGTTGAATTCATTTATGCTTTCAATTTAATAATGCAATTTAAACAACATAAAATGTATGACTTGGTTCATATTTATATAGTCCAATTCCAATAAAAAAACCCAAATAAAACTTGAGAAAGTGGTTCTTATGACTCTAAATTCCTTGTTGAAGGTGGTATTTTCCTACTAACATCTTTAAAATTCTATTTATACTAGTATAATAATTTTTCATATTACATAAAATGTGTTTGATTTTTTATTATCTTTTTCTAATTTTAAATATCACTCTACTAAATTTAAGTAAATTAGAAGAAATAAATAAAATTAATATAAATTATGACAATGAAACAAATTCATATTTATAGAAAATAGTAATAATAATATTTTTTTTTATGTAATCCACAAACTTAATAGTATTACACATCATTTTTGTCTTTTTTTAGTAGATAATATTTTTCAAAAATAAAATATTTGTCATGTAATTAATTTTTTTTTAAATTACATTTTTTATTTATTTTTATTGAATTCTAGTACTTTTAATCAACTATATGTCTCATGAACAATACTAATATTGTATCTATAGTCTAATTAAAATATTCATCATATATTATATTTATTATTTAACATTACATATTTTATTTATTGTTTAATTATGAGGCAATATTCATCTTACTCTTTTCTTATCTATAATCTTAGCATTACTTTTTTTTATAGTTTATGGAATACCATAAAACACTTCTATATTGTGGGAGAAGGATAAATCTAACATTCTCATATACTCATATAATAAATAACATTATCACTATTATAAATTGGGAGAATTCATATAATGGTTAGGAAACTCTTTCCCTTAATAATGTCCTAATTAATACTAAAATGATACCTACAAATCAATAAAGAAGTTAATTTGAAAGAAGGACATCTCTAAGAAGATAAAATAAAAGAGGTGGATGAAGTGGAGTACCTCCAACCATCTAATACAAATGAGAGAGAATAATGGATCCACGAAGACGATAAGTTTGGAATAAAAATAATGGCCGTAATTTATCTCATAGGAGTGACACATTTTAATACCAAGTGGGTGTGGATACCACTTGCCTAATCATTGAAACTTTTCAATGATGATCAATATAGAAGTTGTCATCCTCTTAAGTATATTAGTTAAGTATATCAAAAAGTAAATTAGGAGCTTAGAGAGTTATAAAATAAATTCATCTCATTGAAAAATAAAATAGATTCACAAGTTGCCAATGATATCTAGTAAATTCATGAATATGAGAAGTTTGTTCTAAAAATTAATGGTGAGAATTTGTAACCCTACATTAAACACCTTAAATATTCAAGTGGAAGATAATCTCTTTGATTGATAATTTTTGTTATGATTGGACTTCAATATAATAGGAAGATCAAGAAAAAAAAATTCTATGTTTATGTTTTCATGTCTACATGAATGAATAGAACCTTGATAAAACTTGTACTCATGATCTCTCTTATACACTATATTATAAAGTAATATAGATTAAAGACATATAATTGTCTAACCCTTCTTATTTTCATAGTCTTAAAGAAAAACTAAGAAATCAATTTACTTCTTATAAAACTTCTTAACACCCTACAATTTAAACTCAATGATCAAATTTCACAACCAAACTAGTAATTCCTTTGAGCTCATGACATAAAGGTTTATAATTTCCATTCCAAACCCTAAATCAAATGGCAACAATGAAATTGTACAAAAATATATAAATACAAATGCAAGGGTGTATACCGTGTATACCAAGTGATAAGTGATTCTCACCCCTACCCGTCTCCTAAATCTATCCTTCAATTTGATGTCAATATTCATTCAAATTTTTGGAAGGGCCAATCATTCTTGTATTTGCAACTGGAAAAATTTTTAACTTTGATATCTAAATTGGGTGTCTTTGACTACCATCATCCAACCTTGATCCATTTGACATGGATAATGTTTATGCACCCTTATTCATGTTGTTGTGTCATTCATTATTCAAATAAATTCCATTATTTTGTTCGGTGACTCCCTATTTATTTAGGTAGGGCATACATGTCTACAACTATACTTCAAACTTGTACGTAGAAATGTGATGTCACCAAGACATGGCGATGCGAGATCTAAAATGATTTAATTACACCAAAGGTGTTTTTTAGGGAGGTTATTTGACACATTCTCTGTGGTCTTTGAGTTTAATTGTTGTAACCTCCATCATCTGGGTTCAATTGTTGTAACCTCCATCATCCTCACCTACCATCACAATACCACTTCTTTATGAATTTTCACTCCATCAATCTTGCAATTGGTAAAGCAATTAAATCTTCACCAATCAAGCTTCAAAACTGCAAGGATTGAACCCTAGAATTAGTCAATATGAATAAGGAGAGGAGCAACTCAATGGAAGTTGCGTGAGTAAATTGGTTCAAATCTAATGATTTGATATTAAGACCATTTTGCTTTAGATCTAGTGACCCATTTGAATTTTATGCCTTTGATTCTCGAATGCCCTTCTCAAATACAAAATGGTAACTATATTTACCCATTGTTCAAAATGTATATTATCTCCTCCCATAAATCCACATATCTTTTTAGTGACAATTGATGAGTCTTTATGATCCAAAATGAGATAAATTTATTAAAAGTTTTGAAAAAACAAAAAAAAACTTTTAAAAAATTATAAGAAACTTCCTTATATCATTCTAAAGTTTATTTTTTAATTTTTTTTCCTTCATAAATTATTATTAAGAATAGTTATTATATATACATTTACTTATAAGAATAAAATTACTTATAAGAAAAAATTGTAATTACACTCATAAAAATTAAATTAAAAAAATTAATTATTAAACATATACTTAGTGTCATAACAACTGAACTTAAATTCCTTTTTCTCTGTGCGAGTCATTTAAGTGAATTGTATGATGGAAGAACCCTGCCCTTTGCCTTTTTCTTTAGGCGGCCAGGTAGAATGACCGATAGCGAGCGTAAAAGTACCGTGAGGGAAAGGAAAGGATGTGAACCCTAGAAAAGGGAATAGCCAACCTGAAATCCGATGCAAACAATCTGATATAGATCTAACTATATCTAATTACAACAATGTTTCCCCCCATCAAGAATGTCGCCCCCCCCATTCGAATAGGAATAAACGGCTTAAGTGCCGTGCCCTTTACTATATATCTCTTTCATTCCGAACAGCAGGAACGGAGGTTCAAGACTATCACTCGTTTGTATGGGGTCCTGAAGCTCCCCGAATATAGGTTTGAAACCCGCCACTTATCGGAAGCTAATTCCACCAATCAATACACCCCTACCAAACCATCCAAGCTAACTGACCATCCAAGCTCTCATTCCAAGCAATCCTCCCTATAAAAGCAACCGAACCTGCCAAGCAAACCTCCCTATCTTATAGAAACAGATCATTCATTCGCTGCCTTGTATCAAGCAATAGAACCAGACCATGCCTTTTTTCCAGCCATAAATTAGGACATAATATGAGGAAACATATTCTAAGCTGCCTTTTCGTTCGCAAGGGGGGTGTAAGAGTCCTTGCCATATATTATATCTAAGCGAAGCCAGCGAGGCTAAGCCCCGGTAACACTTTAAGGGTTCTTGCGGCAAGCTTCATCC
>JZKD02S0630737.1:0-15726 GCA_000966675.3 Picea glauca | reverse complement strand
TAATGTTGTTAGATAGTTTTTATAAATCCAATACTCTATTGAAAATATTAATAGAGTATTCATAGAGAGAACTTATTTTTTTTTAATAAGTGGGTAATCTTTATATTATGTGTAAAATATTACATCGATATGCAACTAATGAAATTTTAGTCGAGTGACCTAAGTTTGGAGCTTGTGATTCAATTCATTCAGTTTTACTCTTGAGACTTTTTCATAATAAAAACTTGTCACAAACTTAGCTTGAATAGTATAATTAATGTTTCTAACAAACAAACTATGACATTGTCTGGCCTTAAGGCCTTGGCCTTGTTTGTCGTGGAAAAATTGATTTTAGCTTTTGGGGGTAGCCACATGCAAGCTACATTGTATAAGTGTAGTGTGATTTCACCATATTTATTTGGAGTCATTTTTAGGATGGTTTTTAATATTCAATTGTCAATTCACAATCCCTCAAATTAAATGAGACCCCTTGGTATCTTACAACGATGTGTTTTAAAATCATTCTTAAATATTAAAGACGCCAATTTGTATGGCTGTGGAAGTTTCATTGAACATTCACAATGCAATCATTAAGGCTTTGCTTTAATTTTCAAAGTCATAAGTTCAATAGTGGAAACCAAATCTATCATTGCACATAGACAAACTACACCCATGTGATTCTTTGAAATGATCGATCATACTACCTAGTTGAGCCTTAATATTTGAAAGTGTGTTCTTGAATAACCAGGTTGTGGTTTTCAAGGTTTGGTTCTGGTATTGACCCAATAACAGTATTCAAATCCCAATAACACTGAAGAAAGGTGGGCTTCCACCAAGTGGCATACGTTTTGGTTCCTTTAACCCCATTTGGTTCTATAAAGTCCCCAAGCTTGGGAAAGGACTTCGAGCAGGACTAGAAATATGTTAAATGACATATAAGTGCTTTCCCCCCTTCCTTATTGTGAAGGAATGGACTAGATGCATAACAAATCACCCTTTAATGCCATTGAATTTGGTTAGTTGATGCTTAAAGTATACTATTTATTTATTCATTCAATTAGTTATAGCATGTGAGGGTCGACCTTCCAAACGAGCATTAAGTGTTTAAATTTTTTATTTATTTATGGAAATTAGGGCCATCAAGGCGAAAATACTTACAATGAATTGAAATCACTTGTTATGACTATTGTTTCTTTTAATCCACGTTGTAGTAAAATACCCCTAGATTCAACCTCATTTTCCTATTAGTTGTTGAGATGGTTGAGATGATCTAAGGTGCCAAAATTAAGCTTTAGTTCAAAATTCCACTCTCAATAATATACTGGGCATTGGCTCTCATGTCTCATTTTTTTCAATTGCTTGCATTTCTTTGTCCATGGCATCGTGTTATTTTCTTTATTTTATAGCATCAACAAAATAAGTAAGATCAAATTAAAAAAATAGCAAAATTCAACAATTCATTATCATCATCTTCATACTAACCCTTTAGTATGGCTTTGAGGACTAACCATTTCTCATTTCCTTCACATTCTTGTTGATCTCCTCTCTCCTGATTGTTTCTAGTGCAATGTGGATTATATGTTGTTTAGATTCTTGTTCTACTTGAATAGTTTGAATTGTTTGGTGTTCAACATCCGAAGGTTATGTATGACATGCTTCCTCTATTTTTAGAGGGTGTTGATGCCCTACATGAAGGAATGTCGCGACTTCAAATATTATTGCATATGTTCATTAGGGGTGCCCTTTTGAGGCTAGGAATCCCCTCCCTCCTTTGTATTCATGAAGGAATTTAAGACTTCGAGGGTATGAACTCGATTAGAGCTAAGGGGATCGATTTTAGGTGCTTTAATTTTACCCTTCACTATGCACACTATTTTTTCTTCTTATTTATCATTGGCTAAAATCGATAGTTCATCTTCATTGCTTTGTGTTTTAAACAATATATTGGCATGCTAAGGGTGATTTTGCATAGGAGGTGCGTCATGCTGAAAGTTCTTGGAAAAGTGCCAATATGCATGACAAATATTACACTTAAAAGGTAGTTGCTCATAGCCCAGTAATTGGAGGAAAATTTTCCCTTCCGACTACAAAATAATGGCCTTTGGGAGGCCTTTACCCATCTCAACCTCAACACAGATACACGAACACAAATATTCCCATCCCTTTGTCTTAGTATTTTTAAGAAACTTCCCAATGTTGTGATCAATATCCTTTAGAGTATCTATGTCCCAAATAATATATGGATGATGGGGGAGGATATGGGGAAATTTCCACTCCATTGGATTGAAATATAGAGACCAATGATTTGGATATGGTACAAGCAATCTCATGAAATATGATCCTGAACAAACGATTAAATCTTAATCTTCTTTAAACTTAAATAGTAAAACAAAATCCCTCTTTTACAAGCCAAAAACGAAAGTTGTCCATGCATCTTTGAGGACCAATATTTTGAGATCCATTTATCCATTGCAATAGGGCAAGGCCACAACCCAATGATTTTATCTATCAAGGCTTTTTCTATGAGGATGGATGCTTTCTATTAAGGTTCTTAACTCTAGAGAATGAGTTTATCTATCAAGGATTATACTGTGAGGATGGATGCTTTCTATTAAGGTTCTTAACTCTAGAGAGGTAGAGTTCAGAGGATCAGTGTATTCTTCACAAACTAGTTTTTCTTCAAGTGGAGTCGGTCATTGTTCTTCAAGTGGTGTTTTTGTGGTGGAAGTGTGGATTCACCGACGTTTGTGGAGGAGGGTGCCCTAGGAGCAGAACCACCCAACACCACGAACTAAATAAATCAGGCTCAAGTAACCCTCGAGAACAAAGGAAAATCCTAGCTATTTCCAAGGACTCTAAAGAAAAAGCGACATATGCTCGCAAAAACGCTAGTCACAAGGAGCTCCTTCTCACATTGGAAAGTTCTTTATCAATTAACGGATACACTACTTTCCAACTCGTATTCGTGTTCTTTGTTTTATTAATCCTCGCCTCTTCTGGGGATTATAGTAATTGTTTACATGCAATTTCATATTATTTGGGTTGCATTTCCTAACGTTTAACAAAATCATAGATTACTTTCTTTATTTCTAAAACACTGTCATTTTTAAAGTTTTGTAATTTCATGGATTGATTTTTAATTGGTTTAGGTTTTGATGATGTGACTTTAATCTTTGGTGTGTGCAAATTCATTTTCACTATTTGTTCAAATCAATAGAATTTTACTCTACTCCAATATTTGAGAAATATGTGATCAGATAAGTAGTAACTCGAACTGAATAGAAACAAAACAAATACTAACATGAGATGACACGTTTCTATGACCTTGCTTAGATTGTCTCCAATCTTGGCTAAGGGCTGGTTAGATTCTTGGACTAATGATAAGTCGAGATTTCAAAGCTCGATGATAGACCATAAATTTTCCCATTACATGCCACAGATCCAAAATCTAGATATGCCCACATCTTCCATTAAACTTAGGGATCACATTATGAGATGATGCCATGGGAAATGATCTCAATAATGATTAAACTCAACCACATAATCTAAATTCCCAGCTTTAAAATTTAGTTAGTTGTTGGACTAGCTTTGGGCTTTAGTTAGTTCTAGAGCACTCAATTTATACATGCAGGTAGTGGTGGCCTTAGGCTAATTGTGAGATGACTTGAGGTTTGATGTTACTTGCTTGAGGGGATTTAGTCTTGAGGACTTTTCTTTTTCTATTCCTATGTTGCTAATGCACACAATTGAGCAAGAGAGAAAGAAAACTACTTACTTCTCTTTCTAGTTGAGTGGAATTTATGTTATATATGCATGAGAAACATGTGTCACCTCCTATCTTTCCTTCTTTCCATTCAAAACATGTTGTTGAGTTTGTTCATACTATCGGGCCGTGCTATTCGCTATGTGTTATGATTGACATAAGACATGCATTTTTATGGTCCAGTTTTATTTTTTTGTTTTTCTAATACTCACTCATACCAAACTACCAAATCTAAGATTTCCCAATATTTGTTATTACTTAAAATTTGGTAATTTGTAAGTCGTGATATTTATTTGTAGGCAATAACTTTATATCGATATATTCTAAACATTTTGTGCCTTCACATTCAACAAACTACTATCAACCCATTTCAATTCTATAGAATATGAATTTGATTGAATTAGATATGAGATGGTCTTGGTACCTTCACACAAAGTCCATGGCATTACTAAGGCCAATCCTGGCATCTCTTGAAGTTTTCAAAGATGGGTTGTTTTGGATCCTTGCCACTATTACCCTCTAGCTTTCCCCTCTTCCTCTTGTTGGAGTCTCCAAGCCAATATGGTTTTTCCTCAATTTATTTATTGGTCTCGTTTTTATCTAATCTTAGCAGGGATTCTCAAGTCTTTCATTAAAAGGCCTAGACCTACATAAAATAAAGGCACGTATTTGGTGTTTTTTTTTTTTATCATGGGTCATTTCCTAGTGGTCATGCTTCTAGGGCTTTATTTATTGGCTCATTTTTCTAGTTATGTTTGTCATAATTGCAAGAGATTAGAGTTCAAATGGGCTTCAACTTTGGGGTTGTTGAAGCAATGGGTGTTGATACAAATTTATAGCTTGATGATGATGGGCTTATTAAAGATGTTATTGTGATATTCATGATGTAGTCCATTGTAAATTTGATCTCAACAATATTGCTTGGTAGGAATTTCATGCATGGTGTTGTAGTAGGTGAAATTTTAGGTGTGTTGTAAGCCATTATTGTCTACAATCTATGCTTTGTCTCCAAAATATTTTTAGAATCATCCTACTTGTGGATTGAAGGTAACCCTTGTAGGAATGAAGCATCTTTACCTATTTTTGTTAGTTCTCTGTGTAAGGGATTAAATACTACAAAACTATAATTGTGTGGGTGTTTTCTTTTGCTTGGATTTGATTGTTCTAATGTACATATATTGACTTGAATTGATTTAACATAGACCTAAATGGTCCCATGTGGTTTAAATGTAAATTTCTATGTAAAGTTGAAATCAGATCTGAATTTAATGTTCCTTATGATCAATCAACTTCATGTTAGATTAATTGAAATGTTTTGAAACACACTGATTCCATGAGGAATTTTCAAATTGTCTAAACTTTCTACAAAGCATCTAAAGTTTTCAAGAAACATGTAAAGTTGGAAGGAAAAAGTAACCATATCTTACCTCTTTTTGCAGCTAATTGTTGTGTAAAAGTATACTAACTAGTTCGTTGTGTAGCATTCAAGCAAATTTTGTATAACATTCATGTACTATTAGTAATTATACACATTTGCTACATAAGCATTGGGACTTTACATCATCCACTAATGAGATAGGTTGTCAAAAATTGGTTCTACTCATAAATATTACATTATATTTTTGGCTTAGTATCCTAATGTTTGCAACATGCAAATTTTTGGATGTTCTTTCTTTGGATACCTAGGGGAATGCATTTTCATTAAAGGAGGTTAAAGTAAATATTGTTATTCAATTTTGCCATTTGATTTTTTATTTTTAATATAATAATGTAATTATATATGAAAGTTATTGGAAATTTTTTTGGCCAATATTTCTATTTGAGATTCTTGGTCAATATCCCTTGTCTACTAGCTCTCATATTTAATGTTGTTAGATAGTTTTTATAAATCCAATACTCTATTGAAAATATTGATACTCTATTGAAAATATTGATAGAGTATTCATAGAGAGACTTTATTTTTTTTAATAACTAGGTAATCTTTATATTATGGGCAAAATATTACATCGATATGCAACTAACGAAATTCTAGCCGAGTGACCTAAGTTTGGAGATTGTGATTCATCTCGTTTAGTTTTACTCTTGGGACTTTTCCATAATAAAAACTTGTCATAGACTTAGCTTGAATAATATAATTAATGTTTCTAACAAACAAACTATGGCATTGTCTAGCCTTAAGGCATTTGCCTTGTTTTTCGTGGAAAAAATGATTTTAGCTTTTGGGGGTAGCCACATGCATGCTACATCGTATAAGTGTAGTGTGATTTCACTGTATTTGTTTGGAGTCATTTTTAGGATGGTTTTTAATATTCAGTTGTCAATTCACAATCCCTTAAATTAAATGGGACCCCCTTGGTATCTTACAACGATGTTTTGCAAAATCATTCTTGAAGATTAAGGGAGCCAATGTGTATGGTTGTGGAAGTTTCATTGAACATTCACAATGCAATCATTAAGGCTTTGCTTTAATTTTCAAATTCATAAGTTCAATAGTGGAAACCAAATCTATCATTGCACATATACAAACTACACCCATGTGATTCTTTGAAATGATCAATCATACTACCTAGTCGAGCCTTAATATTTGGAAGTGTGTTCTTGAATAACTAGGGTGTGCTTTGCAAGGTTTGGTTCTGGTATTGACCCAATAACACTAGCCAAATCCCAATAACACTCAAGAAAGGTGGGCTTCCACCAAGTGGCATAAGTTTTTGTTCCTTTGACCCCCTTTGGTTCTATAAAGTCCCTAAGCTTGGGAAAGGAATATGTGTGGGACTAGAAATATGTTAAATGGCATATAAGTGCTTGTTTTCCTTCCTTATTGTGAAGGAAGGTACTAGACGCATAAAAAATCACCCTTTAATGCCATTAAATTTGGTTAGTTGATGTGTAAAGCATACTATTTATTTATTCATTCAATTAGTTATAGCATGTGAGGGTCATCCTTCCAAATGAATGAGCATTAAGTGTTTAATTTTATTTATTTATTTATGGAAATTAAGGCCATCAAGACGAAAATACTTATAACAAATTGAAATCACTTGTTATGACTATTGTTTCTTTTAATCCACGTTGTAGTAAAATACCCCTAGATTCAACCTCATTTTTCCTAGTAGTTGTTGAGATGGTTGAGATGATCTAAGGTGCCAAATTTAGGATTTAGTTCAAAATTCCACTCTCAATAATATACTGGGCACTGGCTCTCATGTCTCATTTTTTTTCAATTGTTTGCATTTCTTTGTCCATGACATTGTGCTATTTTCTTTCTTTTATAACATCAACAAAATAAGTAAGATCAAATTAAAAAAAATAGCGAAATTCAACAATTCATTATCATCATCTTCATACTTGGATGCTTCATATATCTCCTTAAGCTTCTTGTTTTCCTGAAAATGACTCATTTCTTCCTCTTTTGTTGGAAGTACCAGATGGAGGTATTGCCTAGGAAATGACTTGGAATCTTGTCAATAGAGGTGTCACTTGGGAAACATCTTGTGCTCCATGTTGAATGCCAATATTTTGAGGCATTGTTGCAGCGATATCTTGCATACCATTTGAAAAATCCATAGAAGGTATTGATGTGGCAACACCTTATGTTGTTCTTATTGATCATCTCATACTTCATCTGCAATCACATTTGTATTGATTATTAACACAATTGTGTTAGGGTTGTATAGTTTTATTCCTTTCACTACTCTTTATCTCAAATAATTGTGCATTTTTCTCTTTTATCATCCTATTTTTTCCTTCTTTCCTTGGGTATATGTGCGTATGTGACACAACCAAAGTGTTCAACACTAGTTTTTTCTTTATCCATGCCTCTTGTGGAATCATGTTATGAACTCTTTTTTGGGGGAATCTATTCAACAAATAAACTCTCATTGTTATTGCTCCAATCCATAATTCAATGGTCAATCTGTTAACCATCACAATATTCCTAGACATTTCTTGAATGATTCCATGTTTCCTTTCGACTACACCGTTCTAGTGTGGTTTATACCTTGTAGTAAACTGCTTCTTGATTTCAAGTTCTTTGCAAAAGTTCAAAATCCCATTTTATAAATATTCTTCCCCTTTGTCGGTGCTCAAAACCTTTCGAATGTATCCACTATCTTTTTCAACTAGAGCCTCGAATTACTTGAAGATCCCAAAGGCCTCATATTTATCCTTTAAGAAATAGACCCATGTTTTTCTACTAAAATCGTCTATGAATGCTATAAAATACCAACTCTTTCCAAAAGAGGGGATTTGCATAGGAGCATATGGATTTGAAAGAATCAACTCAAGTGGAGCTCTTGCTCTCCACAATTTACGAAAGGAAAAAAAAATTGTTGTTTTCCCAAAATGTAATTCTGACAAATTTTATTAAGTTGTTTAGTCAAAGGCAATCCTCTTACTGTTTGCTTCTTATACAACAAATTAGGCAATCCTCTTACCACTTGCTTCTTATACAACAAACTAGGCAATCCTCTCACCACTCGTTTCTTATACAACAAATTCAGCCCACTGAAGTTGAAGTGACCATATTTTAGATGCCACAAACTAGATTGGTCTATTATGTCAATGTTGAATGTAGCTAAAAATTCATTTTTCATGATTACAGGAATGTTGAATAGAGATGAAAATTCATTTTTTCATGATTAAAGGAAACATCCTTGAACCTGTGACCTCCAAGAAGGAAACACATGTCCTCAACCATTAGGCCCACTCAGGTTGTATACAAATGATTTTATTATTTTCACTTTTAGTTTCATTTTTCTTAATAAAATTTACATTTTGTTTATCCATATTATATTGTTTTTTTCTATATTCATATGCGTTCAACATTTTACAATAGCGACATTCAACATTGGATTTGTTATACCTTTGAAAAAAAGGGTGAAGTGACATTGCACCTTCCTCTTCCATGTGATTCTAAAAAACTAATTTGTCTTCCTTCATGCCTATTGACAAAGTTTAACTTCCACTTTGTTTAGCAACATATCTATAGTTGGATGATCTCCCTCCACTTTTCATTGAAACTGGAGATCTAAAAGCTTGATTAAAAAAAATGGCAACAAATTTGTACAACTTTTGTTTATGGGTTTGCAAGGAACCCGTAAGCTCCTCGCTCCTCGAGAGACATTTGAGTTAAATTCTTTGATTCTTCTATTGATACAACAATAGGATCAAATTTGGAAGAAATACTTCTCAATACTTTTTTAATGATTCAATGACCTTCCATAGTGTCTCCATTAGTTTTAGTTTGATTAACCAAGCTCATGATAGTGTGTATAAATAAATCATTCACATACTCCTTTTGTTTGCAAATTTTCAATGTATCTTTTTAACAATTGTAACTTGTCTCCATTGGTTTTAATTTGATTAACCAAGCTCATGATAGTATCTATAAGTAAATCATTCACATACTCCTTTTGTTTGCAAATTTTCAATATATTTTCTTAACAATTGTAACTAGATAAGTTTTACTTTGTTGCGGCCATGGTATGCATGCATTTTACAAAGTCTCTCATGCTTACTTGCATTTTGTAGCCATTGATATCCTTGAGAAAATGGAACCTAAGACCATTTGTATAATGTAAAAAGATTTGGTAGCATTCTCAACATTTTTATTTTCCTTTTGAATGAGTGTGTTGAACCTGGCTTGATTTGCAAGGTCATGGAAGCCTGTAAACCAAACAGAGAATAATACTAGTCCAACCATCATGTATTTTACAAAGTTTCTCATGCTTGCATTTTGTATTTGTAACCATTGATATCCTTGAGAAAATGAAATCTAAAACCATTTGTATAATGTAAAGAGCTTTAGTAGCATTCTCAACATTTTTGTTTTCTTTTTGAATAAGTGTGTTGAACCTGGTTTGATTTGCAAGGTCATGGAAGCCCATAAACCAAACACAGAATACTACTAGTCCAGTCCAGTCGAGCCCAACCCAGCCCAAGGAGAGCTTATTGCTCTTAAAAGTCACACCCAGGGAGAGCTGAAAGGGAACATGTTGGCATGCTTAGAGTTTAGTGTGTTGGTTTCCAACACACAACCCATCTTAAAGAAAGCCTTGACATAAGAAGGAAGTCCTGACAACTTCTGAGTAACAATCTGGGTCGGCAACTAACAACTCGATAAGAGTCTGGTGCAACATTCCGACCTCTACTAACAAATCGATAACATTATTGATTAACTGTAAAATTGAAGACCAATTAGAAAACGTTATGGTGTTGCCCAGGTTCGAACTGGGGACCTTTAGTGTGTAAGACTGACGTGATAACCGACTACACCACAACACCAATTGATGAGTAACTTTGAAATATTGGTGATGGGATCTCTTTTTTGTGGACACTGGTTAGATTTCAATATCTTCATAATTTGAAACACCCCAAAGACTATGGTTGGATTTCAATATCTTCAACTCTTAATCCAAATGTTGGGCTTAAAGACAAACTTATCCAAAAGTAGAAAATGTTTCCTTTCTCAATTAACTCAGCTGCCATAAAATGACATTTTTTCCCATGCAATTGAATAGGAAGGAAGGAGATCAGTTGTCAGTTTTCAGAGGAATACCTATTCTTCCAAATCCTCGAGAAATACTCGTCATGGCACTATTTTCAGTGACATCAGGATATTGTTGATTTCTTGATCAAAACATGCTCTATTTCCCTCCTTAGGGATCCAATTTGTTCATAAATGATTATTGTATTGCTTGAAATTCTCCATATATATATATATATAGGTTTCACATGAATAGATTAGATTACTAATTAGTTGTTAGGTTAGTATTCTTAGTTTTGTTGTCTTTTGTTTTTAGGGTAAGGTTTTTTTTTTTTTTTTTGGCACTCTTAGGGTTTAGAATCTAGAATTTAAGTCAATCAAAGATACTAGCTCTGAAAAATCAACTCCTCTTACAATTCTAGGGTTATATATGCCATGTTATATCCTCTTACAATTCTAGGGTTATATATGTCATGTATATATAACACTAACATATTAAAATAGAAAACTCAACTCAAATATTTTAAGTAGCGATTTGAACTTGTGACCTCTTAAGAGAAAGCACATGTTATTAATCATTAGGCCCACTCAGGTTGTATACACATCTTATTTATTTCATATATTGCATAGATTTATCTTATTTATTTCATTTAGCATATTAAACCTAGATAAAATTCTCATGGGCATGAGGTTAAATTGCAATAAAGATTTAGTAATTAAGCTCCAAGTACACGGTTAAAGGTTAAGTGCTTCTAGATAGTGAATATTATTGATTCGTTGAGACCACCTTTTGACCTTAAAGTATGACCTTAAATTGCTTATGATTTAATAAAAGTTTATCTTTTTTAAATGTAAATAAATAGATTAATAATCCAAAACTAAAAAACCAACACTAAATTATTACAAATAGTTAAGTTACATAATGATATAAATATACATTAAAATCTCGAGATTGTATCAATAAAAATTAAATAATAGGAATTAATATCATAAACTTTTTCTTTATAAAAACAAAAATATGACACATTAAAATACACTTTGATGTAACAACATCTAACACAATAATAACAAAAGTGAAATTGTGACGCACTAAATATTCTTTAACGTGTAGCTAGTCAAATATAAGATAGTGATATCATATTATAACGAAGGAAGAAAGTCCACGTAGGTACTTGAAGTTGAGAACAATGCTTGTAAAATAAAATTGTTTCACCACCAATGCAACAACATGCTCTTCTTCTCAATTTAATAACTAGCATAATTTTTAAAAGGGTGAATGGGAATGCCAAGTAAATCAATGAAGGTTTTCATAGTATTGTTGTTAATGAGAAGAGAGTTTGTGCACTTAGACATGACCATTTTATCTTTTAATTTAAAAAAAATGCTTATAAGAAATGGATATTTTAAAAGCTCAAGTAAAGATATTTTAAAATTTAAAAAATAATCCCAAAATCAAAAATAAAATAAGAACTCAAAAAGTGAGCAAAAGACCCTTATAAGATGTTCCCAATCTAATTTATCTAATTTGTATAATTTTGGATGGTTGTAATCCTTGTATGCTAAGCATGGTTGTGTGGTTGTGTCAATCTTAGTGATTTAAAATAATATTAATCCATATATATTCTAAACAATCAATTTTTTGTTGCATTGATCTTTAAAGAGGGAAATTTCTGTTGCATTGACTTCAATATCATAGCATAGATGGTAAAATATCTAGGGTTCATTTTGTTTGAATGAAAAATGTTCTTATGCATCCTTCCATCTTCGGACATAGTTCAATGTGAAATATGTGCATCATGGATAATAGTTTTTAAATGGGTTTATTTTATTTATACTTCGTGAATAATAATAATGGTAATGATATATGTGAATAAGAAGAGATAGTGGTAAATTGTTATGTAAGGGAGACAGGAGAGATTAAGATTGCGAAGGCTTGTGAACACACCATTTGGAAATGTTAATTATATACTCATAACTCTGTGAGCTCCAAAACATCCACAAAGGGGTATGTTGTTGTTGACATTGTCATGCAATACCATATCAGAGTTTTTCCATTATCAAATGAGATTCAAATCCAAATAAAAAAAATAATCATTTAACTATACTCAATTAACATTAAAAAAAAAACTTAAACCATGATTTAAAAAATAAAAATTCTAAATTAAATATATAAAACATAAATTATATTAATTTTTTTAAAATTATATTTATAAAATAAATTATATGTACAACAGTATTAATAAAAAAATATATTAAAATTTTAAACTAAATTATTAAAAGAAAAAAAAATACCATACAAATAATAATTATAAATTTTAGTTTATAAAATATAAATTACATTTAAAATTATTAAAAAATAAATTAATAACAAATATATATTAATAACAAATTATATTAAAATTTTAAATTAAATTATTACTCTCTTTTCCACACCAGATGCCATTACGTGTTTACATAAAAACGCCACATGGGCACGTACACCTCATTCATTGGGCGGCCCATGAAACACGTAGTCTTCTCTCATTGGCTGCAAAATGAACCAATGGCTAAGACTCCACTGGTATCGTCTTTCACGTGCAAGAATCGGTAGTTTTTATTATTACCGTGACACGTATCGCATCCTCAACCAATGGGAGCTCTCTTTCAAACTTAATGTCGCCATCAYTCAGAGTCTTTCTCCGTCCARATCTTCCACGTAGACAAAGACGGTTTCCGAAAAACTGTCAACCGTACAAATATGGTTTTCGAAAACCTTTCAACCAATTGACAGGTAAAACCTGTCCCTAAAATCCCTTCTGTATAATGAAAAGTAAAAGGGAAAATGTGTATGTTAAACATCTTAGATTTAGAAATAACAAATATAAATATAAATTTTATAGAGAATTTTTATATAAGTTAAGTTTAAATTTTATATAAAAAAATCTACTTATTTTTGTTATGATGATGATGATTAATATCTACTAATACTGAATTGGTTTATGAAACTTTAAAAGAATAAATTATTACTTATGATTTTTTAGAATTTTGTTTTTGTTATGGATTATTTTATTTAACAAAACAATGTTGAAAATGGTTTGGTTATGACAAACTCATATTATATAATTGAAAATGGCGTAATCTTCACATGTAGTTATGACAAACTCATATTATATCATTCATTAAAGTTAAATGATTTTCATTTATTATTGTACTAGATTATAGTCAATTTCTATATGTGCTCATAATTCTTTTTGGGGAGAATGCCCTACCTCTTAAGTTGTGTATAAATACACACAAAAATTATTTGTAAATTTATCACTCTCTCAAGTTGTGTATAAATACGCACAAAAGTCATTTGTAAATTTATTACTCTCTTTAAAAGTGTTTAAAGCCTATGAGAGCACATACTTTTTTGTTCTCCCATTGTTAGTGTAATCTCTATGATTAGGTTCACGACTTATCTTCCGCAGGGATTAAAAAACGAGATAGTTACAAAACGTTATGTTACTGCCAAGGTTCGAACTTTAAAATATGAAATGCCAATAATTAAAAAATAACAGATGAAGAGAAAAAAATTAACATGAAACCATTTTTGACTTTGAATATATAAAGTCATCATAAATTAGTATACTGAAACCATTTTTTACTTTGAATATAATCAAATCATAAATTAGAATAAATTTATTTAATGCCCGAAATAAAAGTTCAGTTTTTTTTTTCCCGAAAATGAGACAGTCAACGTTATTATGTTCATAACAAATATGCAACAATATGGTGCTGCCCAGGTTCGAACTGAGGACCTTCAGTGTGTAAAACTGACGTGATAACCGACTACACCACAGCACCAGCTAATATTATTTTTTCGCGGCTTTCAATACAAACGACGGAGAGAAACTTATCGAGTAACAGAGTTCCCGCCAATTTATATAAAATGAATAAAATAAATAGTCTTCGAAAGAGGGCGTGGGTTCAAATCCCACTTCTGACAGAAAGCGATAGGTATAATTTGACGTTATTTACGAATTCAACAAATGTATAATGACCTTTTAGGTCAATCTAACTGAAATTTTGTGCATGGCCATTTTGTCTAGTGGTATGATTCTCGCTTAGGGTGCGAGAGGTCCCGAATTCAATTTTCGGAATACCCCCTTCTTTCCTCGAGTGGATGATTTATGAGAAATTTGGAGTGATTTAACTTATATTTGA
The DNA here is from genome assembly GCA_000966675.3 of Picea glauca. Lineage (NCBI taxonomy): Eukaryota > Viridiplantae > Streptophyta > Pinopsida > Pinales > Pinaceae > Picea > Picea glauca. The sequence continues at coordinate 1,312 of JZKD02S0630737.1, read as the reverse complement.
CTTTAGGAACATTGAGAAGCTTTACTTTTTCAGCTATCCATTTTATGTCAAATTGAGTTGATTTAGGTAAATTTTTGTAAAGTTTGTTAAAGTTTTAGAATTTATATATATATATATATATATATATATATATTTGATATACGAAATTATGAATTTTTGATTGGCTAAGTGTTGGAATAATGTCGAAATATCAACTATTTGTTAGAGTTGGTTTCAGGGTTGTTATAGCTGTATTCATTTATAGTTTCTAGGTTGTTTTCAGATCCACAAAGGTAGGGGTTTGTTATAGGTTTTCCTAGCCTATTTATTTGTAAGCAATTTATCAAATTAATAGAATAGATTATGTGAGTGTAGACTCACTTATGAGGTGCCCTTGTGGCGTCACTATTATTGAGATTAATTGATCTCTGTTTTGTAATTTGGTATCAGAGCCTTGTGTGAGGGTCATGTTGTGATAGTTGTTGAGAAGAAAATTTGAGTCGATTGTGAAGGTAGTGCACAGAAGAGGATCATTCCATTGTTGATCCCGGTTGTCCACGTGAGCGTGAGGTGCAACCCGCGTTGAAGGAGAGGGATTGTGTGTGCATCGAATTCCTTAAAGAAGAGCCACCACTATGGAAGTGGAACTCTATGCAGGTGAACGACAAGAGTGAAGTTGTCGATCTGTTGAAGGGAGATAGCTGTGTGGGAGGACGTGACTGCAGAAGCGCGAAGTCCGAAGCATGGAGAGAGCCCGTTAATACCTCTGTTGAGCCTGAGGGAGGAGGATCATTGTGGTGCGTCGCTGGAGTGAGGAGCCGAACACTGGAGTGAGAGATCGTTTCCAAATCTGCGTGAGAGTAACCTGCATGAGAAGAGGGCGTGGAGTGATTCTGGTGCTTCTCTCAGATCTGCGTGAGAGCACTGTTGAGATCTTCTCTTGTTGCAGAGAAGAAACGGATCTGTGTCCGGTTGGGAGAGCGCACAGTGCATTGTGGAGCTGTCCTCACGATCTTTCCAACATTTGACTCATCAACAATTCAGATGAGCTGAATCTGTGTGGGTGAAGGGAAAATTCAAGTTTGTAGAAGACGCCATTGGAGAGAGGGTTGCGTGTTACTGTTTGTGAAGAAGATTGAGTGTGTTGGAGCGAGGATTGCATGAAGTCTCAGATCTACGTGAAGTCTGGTTAAGAGTTGCTGCTTGGAGTGGACAAAGTCGCTACCGTGGAGGAGCTATCTACATCGTGAGATTGCAGAAGGAGGTATCTTGTTTCTGTAGCCAACTAGATCTCAGAGGAATCACGTTTTTTGAGTCTCTTTGTAAACTCAAA
>JZKD02S0630715.1:0-11226 GCA_000966675.3 Picea glauca | reverse complement strand
CCTCTTTCCCCTTTTACTTAGAACTCAAAAAGGTAGGTGTGAAAATTAACCCTTTTTCCCTTTTCTTATTTAATTAGTATACTTTAATTTATTATGGTAATAAAACAATTAATTCGCTTTTTTAATTTTGATCCAACAAAATTTTACCCTTTTTTTTTTTGAATAAATTAAATTTCTTACTCCCTTCATGTTACAAGATTTAATGAAGATCTTAATTATTATTTAAGTTGTTTTTGTTTTTATTATTTTTACTACCATTTTTATTTTTTATAGAAGACAAAATTTTAGCACTGGCGTAATTTAGACTTAGGCCTTAAATTTCGTACTGGGCGACATTTAATTAGGGAAATTGTTTTTTAAAAATTACTTAACATGTTATTTGTCTTAGGGCCATCTAGGTTCATCCCTCTATCATCAACAACACGACGTGCCCTTCAGGACGCACTAGGTGCTCCAAGGGTGCCACTCGCCTCATTTGTTCCTTTGCGCGACGTGCCCTTCGGGACGTACTATGTGCTCCAAGGGTGCCACTCGCCTCTTGACTGATTTGGTAGACATCAATAACCCCTGGAGTCAACACTCCACCAGGTGAACTTGTGGAAGACTAAGGGCTTCTAAGGAATAAGGCCCTTGCCTTATTGCGCACCCCTTAGAATCATCGTGAGCGACTGTCGTAGTCTTCCCTCATAGCATTGTGGGTCCTCTCGAACTAGGTAATCATTAACCTATAGTTCGAGCCACGAAAAGAGTGCTAGTGGGATGTGGCAGGGCTACTGTCCACACCTCTCCCTCAACATCTATGGTAGTCGTGTGTGACTCCTTTACTCCATATGTGAGTCTGGTCGACAAGCTATCGTCAGCCTGCATCATCAACAAATCATGTCATAAAATATCCATATCATACCATCTAATCAGATGCACTAATATCATAGTAAAAACATTAAACCCCAATGGCACACTCCTTGAATCGATCCAGAGTCCAAGGGGTTCCATCGATGCCTTTGCATCCTCAAGGTCCAAAACCCTGCAAATTCAGTAAAATCGAGTCAATAGCACCTGTCTATGTCAGTGTAGTAAAACAACATGTCATCAACCCATAACGCCTCATAATCAAAATCAAAAGTTTTAATAGCATAAAATCTGGATCACTTGCAAGTAAGTGTCCTCAAATAATAAGTTCACTTAGTGCGCCAAAGAGATATGTTACATACACCCCCTCTTGTTCTAAACTTTGTCCTGAAGTTTCACAGTATAAATGCCGAAATAAAGTGTATCATAGTATCATATGTCTATCTATCAAACAAAAAATGGAAACTGCTGGTGCATATCATATGCGTCCTCCCAGGTCGTCGAGTGCAGACTATAATTGACCCACTGGACCTTGACCTGATCTACCATTCAATGTCGTAATTGTCAAATGCGATGATCTAAGATGCAGACTGGCTTAGCCGTGAGTGCTCCCTCATCCGATACCTGCAAGGAACTAATGTCAATAACATGTGTAGGATCACTAATATAATGTCTCAAAACAGATACGTGAAAAACATCGTGCATACGCCTCAATGAATCAGGCAAGGCTAGTCGATATTCCACAGGCCCCTTTCTCTCCATAATCTCGAAAGGTCCCACGAACCTAGGAGAGATTTTAGCTCCCTTCCCAAACTTGATCGAACTCTTATGCGGTTTAACCCGCAAGAAGACTCGATCGTCGACCTCGTAACTACAGTCGACATGGCGCACATCGACATAAATCTTCTGTCGATCTTGTGCTTCTTTAATCCTTTGTCTTATTGTTTTCATTTTCTCTTCCATTTCTTGGATCGCTTCTAGTCCCACTAGGACCTTATCCTCAAGCCGATCCCAAATCAAGGGCGTCTGACACAGTCTCCCGTAAAGAAGCTCGAAAGGCGCCATCTTAATGGTGTTCTGGTAATTGTTGTTGTAAGCGAATTCCACTAGTGGCAAGAATTCTTCCCAACACTTTTGTTAGTCCATTACGTACATGCGCAACATGTCCTCCAAGGTCTGGTTTGGTCGTTCGATCTACCCGGTAGTTTCTGGGTGATACGCAGTACTAAAGTTAAGTTGGGTTCCCAAGGCCTCTTGGAAACTCATCCAAAATCGTCCAGTAAACACTGATCCTTGATCATATATAATCCTCTTAGGCACGCCATGCAGCCTCACAATCTTACTGATGAAAACTCTAGCTATGTCAGGTGCCTGATACATCATACGCATAGGAAGAAAGTGATCACTCTTCGTCAGAGTGTCTACTACTACGAAAATCGAGTCATGTCTCCTTGCCGTCAATGGAAATCCAACAATAAAATCCATCGAAATAACCTCCCATTTCAATTCCGGAATGACATGTGGTTGTAGTAATCCTGCTGGGTGTCTATGTTCAGCCTTTACCTGCTGACATTCTAGAAAACTAGCCACATAGTTGACTATGTATGCCTTCATTCCCTTCCAGAAGAATAAGGGTTTAAGGTCTGCCCTCATCTTCGTGACTCCTGGGTGAACCATGTATACTGCTCTATGAGCCTTGCTTAGGATAAACATCCTCAACTCATCATTTCGCGGTACGTAGATCCGACTTTTAAACCTCAATAAGCCATCACTATCAAATGAAAATTCCTCAAATAGTGGTACCATCATTGTGTTTTGTTCGATAAAACCCTCGACCTCTTTGTTCCAGTCATCGTCACGATGTAAAGTTAGAATCTTTTCACATAGATTCATCTGAAGAGGCAACACCGAAAATATGTGTGGTCTCTGACTCAATGCATCTGCCACCTTGTTCATTCTCCCTTTTATGTAAGTAACCTCTAAATTGTACTCGCTAAGCAATTCCGACCAACGTCGTTGTCGCGTGTTCAGGTCACTTTGCGTAAATATGTGTTGTAGTCCACAATGGTCAGTCTTTAATTCAAATTTTCGTCCAACAAGGTAGTGTCTCCAAACCTTCAAGGCATATACGATGGCTAATAACTCCAAATCGTGCATCGCATAGTTCTCCTCATGCCTTCTCAGTTTCCTCGAAATGTAAGCAATAACTCATCCATCTTACATCAAGACTCTACCTAAGTCTTCCTTGGATGCATCAGTGCATACCAAGAAGTTTGCGTCCATGTCCAGGACCTTTAGTATCGGTGTTGTTGTCAACAGCTCCTTGAGCCTCCAAAATGCTTTTGCACATTTCTGGGTCCAAACAAACTTCTTGTTCTTCTTCTGCAATTCCGTGATTGGATTTACTATCTTCGAAAATCCCTCGACGAACCGTCGACAGTATCCTGCCAAACCCATGAAGCTACGCACTTCGGAGACATCTGTCGGCGTAGGCCATTCCATAATAGCCTCGACCTTTGTTGGATCCATGACGATGCCTTCGCCGGAGATGACATGCCCTAAGTAGTGAATCTTCGATTGATAAAATGAGCATTTGGAGAACTTCCCAAAAAATTGGTGCTCTCGCAAACACTGTAGTACCAAGCACAAGTGCTCTTCATGCTCCTCCGTCATCCAAGAGTAGATCAAAATATCGTCAATGAATACTTGGACGAACTTAGGGACGTCATCCTCCTTGATCTGTAACTCATGATACCCTGATCACAAATCGATCTTGGAGAACACCGTCGTGCCCTTCATTTGATCGAACAGATCATCAATTATCGGCAATGGATATTGATTCTTGATCATGGCCTTTTTCAGTTGATGGTAGTCAATGCAGAGCCTCCACGATCCATCCTTATTTCATATGAAAATAACAGGTGCACCCCATGGTCACACACTAGGATGTATCATTCCCAGGTCCAACAACTCCTTCAGTTTCATTTTCAACTCTTGTAAGTCCGGGGTCGACATCCGATAAGGCATTCTTACTATCGGTTCAGTCCCCGGTTTTAGGTCTATGGTAAACTCCAATTCCCTTTCCGGCAACATCCCAGGTAACTCCTCCGGAAACACGTTCGCAAACTCTCTCACCACTGAAAGGTGTTCTAAACCTTCCACAACTCCCTTCTCATTTAACGCAAGGATCACATAAATCTTGCACCCCTTGCACATGCTCTTCCAAAGTTGCAAGAAAGAGATGAACCTCGGGGAAACTCCCTGGTTCCAGCCTACAATCACACGTTTCTACCCCTCGTCATTGACCAAGCTCAACCATTTCATCTTACAGTTGAGTATTTCCTCATGCGATTCCAACCAGTCCATACCAATCACGACGTCATAAGATATTAATATCCTGACGTACAGGTTGGCCCTAGTGACAAACTCTTGAAGGTTAAGGATACATTCTGTAACCTTTCCTCCTACCTTTTTCTTGGCTCCCAAAGTCGTCTCCACGAAGCTAAACTCATCATATTCGACTGCCTTTACCTTAATCCTTTTTAGCGCTGCACTAGAAATGAAACTCTCAGTAGCACCGGGATCTATCAAAATACTAAGGGTCTGGTCAGCGATGGTGCCTGTCATCTTGAGCACAGTTGACTAGTGCTCTGCCTGGAGGTTATTCACCACTGCATGAATCATATGGGTCTTGCCCATATCTCCCACGGTAGTGGGTCTGACTGATTCATACGCTCTAGTCCTCTCCACTGGGTAGTCACGCTGGTAGTGTGGCTCCCCACAAGTCCAACACCCCTTCTTCGGCCCAGTAGTCCTAGTACCCGAAGTAGAAGATGACGACCCACTGTCCTGGAATCTTGGTCTGTTTTGCTGAACAGGCCTAAACTGCTGCTACTGCGAGCAACGCTTTTGTTGATGTTGTGGTCCCCGATAAGGTGTCTGTTGCTGAGGCATCGATCACTGAGGTGTAGTGAAAGTGGATCCCCTCTGGAAGCCACGATATCCCGGTGTAAGTTTGGATAGCGTCTAATTCCACTGTGCTCCAGATGGAACCTGCCCTACTGGTCTCGCTGGAGTCCTGGTCTGACCCCCACTGATAAGCTCCTCCTCCACTATGAGGGCCTCCTAGATGACATCATGTAAGGTTTGAGGCATCAAAATCCTAACCTTTTCACGTAGGCTTCCGTTAAGGCCAAACACGAACCTGTTGACCTTAAGTTTCTCCGTGTAAAGGTGCGGAGCATACCGGAGCAACTCCATAAAACAAGCCTCATACTCGGGCACCGTATGACCTCCCTGTCGTAAGGTGTTGAACTCATTGAGCTGATGCTCAATGAATTCCTCTGAAAGGTACCTCTCTCGGAACTGTTCCTCAAACAGTTCCCATGACACGTCTTCGACTTCCATGTTCAGCTGCAGTAGGAGAACATTCCACCATAGAAGAGCGCTCCCCTTCAGTTGAAAGACCGCCATGCATACCTTCATGTTGGAGGTATAATCGCGATNTGTCCACACCTCTCCCTCAACATCTATGGTAGTCGTGTGTGACTCCTTTACTCCATATGTGAGTCTGGTCGACAAGCTATCGTCAGCCTGCATCATCAACAAATCATGTCATAAAATATCCATATCATACCATCTAATCAGATGCACTAATATCATAGTAAAAACATTAAACCCCAATGGCACACTCCTTGAATCGATCCAGAGTCCAAGGGGTTCCATCGATGCCTTTGCATCCTCAAGGTCCAAAACCCTGCAAATTCAGTAAAATCGAGTCAATAGCACCTGTCTATGTCAGTGTAGTAAAACAACATGTCATCAACCCATAACGCCTCATAATCAAAATCAAAAGTTTTAATAGCATAAAATCTGGATCACTTGCAAGTAAGTGTCCTCAAATAATAAGTTCACTTAGTGCGCCAAAGAGATATGTTACATACACCCCCTCTTGTTCTAAACTTTGTCCTGAAGTTTCACAGTATAAATGCCGAAATAAAGTGTATCATAGTATCATATGTCTATCTATCAAACAAAAAATGGAAACTGCTGGTGCATATCATATGCGTCCTCCCAGGTCGTCGAGTGCAGACTATAATTGACCCACTGGACCTTGACCTGATCTACCATTCAATGTCGTAATTGTCAAATGCGATGATCTAAGATGCAGACTGGCTTAGCCGTGAGTGCTCCCTCATCCGATACCTGCAAGGAACTAATGTCAATAACATGTGTAGGATCACTAATATAATGTCTCAAAACAGATACGTGAAAAACATCGTGCATACGCCTCAATGAATCAGGCAAGGCTAGTCGATATTCCACAGGCCCCTTTCTCTCCATAATCTCGAAAGGTCCCACGAACCTAGGAGAGATTTTAGCTCCCTTCCCAAACTTGATCGAACTCTTATGCGGTTTAACCCGCAAGAAGACTCGATCGTCGACCTCGTAACTACAGTCGACATGGCGCACATCGACATAAATCTTCTGTCGATCTTGTGCTTCTTTAATCCTTTGTCTTATTGTTTTCATTTTCTCTTCCATTTCTTGGATCGCTTCTAGTCCCACTAGGACCTTATCCTCAAGCCGATCCCAAATCAAGGGCGTCTGACACAGTCTCCCGTAAAGAAGCTCGAAAGGCGCCATCTTAATGGTGTTCTGGTAATTGTTGTTGTAAGCGAATTCCACTAGTGGCAAGAATTCTTCCCAACACTTTTGTTAGTCCATTACGTACATGCGCAACATGTCCTCCAAGGTCTGGTTTGGTCGTTCGATCTACCCGGTAGTTTCTGGGTGATACGCAGTACTAAAGTTAAGTTGGGTTCCCAAGGCCTCTTGGAAACTCATCCAAAATCGTCCAGTAAACACTGATCCTTGATCATATATAATCCTCTTAGGCACGCCATGCAGCCTCACAATCTTACTGATGAAAACTCTAGCTATGTCAGGTGCCTGATACATCATACGCATAGGAAGAAAGTGATCACTCTTCGTCAGAGTGTCTACTACTACGAAAATCGAGTCATGTCTCCTTGCCGTCAATGGAAATCCAACAATAAAATCCATCGAAATAACCTCCCATTTCAATTCCGGAATGACATGTGGTTGTAGTAATCCTGCTGGGTGTCTATGTTCAGCCTTTACCTGCTGACATTCTAGAAAACTAGCCACATAGTTGACTATGTATGCCTTCATTCCCTTCCAGAAGAATAAGGGTTTAAGGTCTGCCCTCATCTTCGTGACTCCTGGGTGAACCATGTATACTGCTCTATGAGCCTTGCTTAGGATAAACATCCTCAACTCATCATTTCGCGGTACGTAGATCCGACTTTTAAACCTCAATAAGCCATCACTATCAAATGAAAATTCCTCAAATAGTGGTACCATCATTGTGTTTTGTTCGATAAAACCCTCGACCTCTTTGTTCCAGTCATCGTCACGATGTAAAGTTAGAATCTTTTCACATAGATTCATCTGAAGAGGCAACACCGAAAATATGTGTGGTCTCTGACTCAATGCATCTGCCACCTTGTTCATTCTCCCTTTTATGTAAGTAACCTCTAAATTGTACTCGCTAAGCAATTCCGACCAACGTCGTTGTCGCGTGTTCAGGTCACTTTGCGTAAATATGTGTTGTAGTCCACAATGGTCAGTCTTTAATTCAAATTTTCGTCCAACAAGGTAGTGTCTCCAAACCTTCAAGGCATATACGATGGCTAATAACTCCAAATCGTGCATCGCGTAGTTCTCCTCATGCCTTCTCAGTTTCCTCAAAATGTAAGCAATAAATCATCCATCTTACATCAAGACTCTACCTAAGTCTTCCTTGGATGCATCAGTGCATACCAAGAAGCTTGTGTCCATGTCCAGGACCTTTAGTATCGGTGTTGTTGTCAACAGCTTCTTGAGCCTCCAAAATGATTTTGCACATTTCTGGGTCCAAACAAACTTCTTGTTCTTCTTCTGCAATTCTGTGATTGGATTTACTATCTTCGAAAATCCCTCGACGAACTGTCGATAGTATCCTGCCAAACCCATGAAGCTACGCACTTCGGAGACATCTGTCGGCGTAGGCCATTCCATAATAGCCTCGACCTTTGTTGGATCCACGACGATGCCTTCGTCGGAGATGACATGCCCTAAGTACTGAATCTTCAATTGATAAAATGAGCATTTGGACAACTTCCCAAAAAATTGGTGCTCTCGCAAACACTGTAGTACCAAGCACAAGTGCTCTTCATGCTCCTCCGTTGTCCAAGAGTAGATCAAAATATCGTCAATGAATACTTGGACGAACTTAGGGACGTCATCCTCCCTGATCTGTAACTCATGATACCCTGATCACAAATCGATCTTGGAGAACACTGTCGTGCCCTTCATTTGATCGAACAGATCATCAATTATCGACAATGGATATTGATTCTTGATCATGGCCTTGTTCAGTTGATGGTAGTCAATGCAGAGCCTCCACGATCCATCCTTATTTCATATGAAAATAACAGGTGCACCCCATGGTCACACACTAGGATGTATCATTCCCAGGTCCAACAACTCCTTCAGTTTCATTTTCAACTCTTGTAAGTCCGGGGTCGACATCCGATAAGGCATTCTTACTATCGGTTCAGTCCCCGGTTTTAGGTCTATGGTAAACTCCAATTCCCTTTCCGGCAACATCCCAGGTAACTCCTCCGGAAACACGTTCGCAAACTCTCTCACCACTGAAAGGTGTTCTAAACCTTCCACAACTCCCTTCTCATTTAACGCAAGGATCACATAAATCTTGCACCCCTTGCACATGCTCTTCCAAAGTTGCAAGAAAGAGATGAACCTCGGGGAAACTCCCTGGTTCCAGCCTACAATCACACGTTTCTACCCCTCGTCATTGACCAAGCTCAACCATTTCATCTTACAGTTGAGTATTTCCTCATGCGATTCCAACCAGTCCATACCAATCACGACGTCATAAGATATTAATATCCTGACGTACAGGTTGGCCCTAGTGACAAACTCTTGAAGGTTAAGGATACATTCTGTAACCTTTCCTCCTACCTTTTTCTTGGCTCCCAAAGTCGTCTCCACGAAGCTAAACTCATCATATTCGACTGCCTTTACCTTAATCCTTTTTAGCGCTGCACTAGAAATGAAACTCTCAGTAGCACCGGGATCTATCAAAATACTAAGGGTCTGGTCAGCGATGGTGCCTGTCATCTTGAGCACAGTTGACTAGTGCTCTGCCTGGAGGTTATTCACCACTGCATGAATCATATGGGTCTTGCCCATATCTCCCACGGTAGTGGGTCTGACTGATTCATACGCTCTAGTCCTCTCCACTGGGTAGTCACGCTGGTAGTGTGGCTCCCCACAAGTCCAACACCCCTTCTTCGGCCCAGTAGTCCTAGTACCCGAAGTAGAAGATGACGACCCACTGTCCTGGAATCTTGGTCTGTTTTGCTGAACAGGCCTAAACTGCTGCTACTGCGAGCAACGCTTTTGTTGATGTTGTGGTCCCCGATAAGGTGTCTGTTGCTGAGGCATCGATCACTGAGGTGTAGTGAAAGTGGATCCCCTCTGGAAGCCACGATATCCCGGTGTAAGTTTGGATAGCGTCTAATTCCACTGTGCTCCAGATGGAACCTGCCCTACTGGTCTCGCTGGAGTCCTGGTCTGACCCCCACTGATAAGCTCCTCCTCCACTATGAGGGCCTCCTAGATGACATCATGTAAGGTTTGAGGCATCAAAATCCTAACCTTTTCACGTAGGCTTCCGTTAAGGCCAAACACGAACCTGTTGACCTTAAGTTTCTCCGTGTAAAGGTGCGGAGCATACCGGAGCAACTCCATAAAACAAGCCTCATACTCGGGCACCGTATGACCTCCCTGTCGTAAGGTGTTGAACTCATTGAGCTGATGCTCAATGAATTCCTCTGAAAGGTACCTCTCTCGGAACTGTTCCTCAAACAGTTCCCATGACACGTCTTCGACTTCCATGTTCAGCTGCAGTAGGAGAACATTCCACCATAGAAGAGCGCTCCCCTTCAGTTGAAAGACCGCCATGCATACCTTCATGTTGGAGGTATAATCGCGATGTGAAGCACATCGCCATGTTCTCCAACCATGCCTCGGCAGCTGTTCCATCCGGGGCACCAAAGAACTTGAGAAATTTGACCTTCTCAAGTTCACGGTGAATGCTACCAGTACCAAATGGAGCGCATGGTGGAACCTCACTGGGTGCGGGTTCCCTAGCCTCATCTCTATCTAAACGGATGAACAGTGCCTCGGACATGCGCTAAAAAGATCTCATCATTCCAACTACATCACCAATTTCCATCTGCTCCTGTCCGAGAACCTGCTCGTCTCCCTAGGGGTTAGACCCCTAGGGCATGGATGCTACTTGAGGCGTCGCGCCTCCTCCCCTAGCACCCCATCGTCTACCTCTGTGGCGTCCTCTAACCATGATTACTTGCACGCACACAAGTCAACTTGATTAGCAACAATATAATCAAATCATATCAATGAAAGTCATAGAGATCCCAAGTCGCGGGTTGAACCTCTTTTTGATACCATATGTAACGAACCCTCTGTTACGACAACGAATGACTATGTACCGTAGGTAAAAAAAAAATTGCAATAGCATATTAAAATTGTCACAACATAATTAATAACATTGCAAGTGAAACATCATCCGAACTAATAACGACACATAATCAATGAATTAACATAATTAATAACAACACATAATCAACACATCATCATAATAAACAATGATACAATCAACACATCGTCATAATTAATAGTTGCACATAATCAACACATCACGATCAACTGAAAAAAATACTAATAATTGATCAACCATGTCACTGAATATTAAAAGAAATACCCACCCAACCTATCCTGCATGGTTAGGACCTCCAAGACACATAAGAAATGCTCAAGCCCATGATTTTTTCGATTGATTTTGGCCACTTAAGGTCTCAGGGATGGCGATTGTTCTGAGGAACAAGGAGGTGTCTAAATCCCACTAATCCAACATAAACCGCAATCCCAACTCTGATCATCAATCTCACCTAATCATCAATTATTCATGGCACAATAAGATATTCTACTATACTTATCATTTTTCATGCAATAATGAGTGTAAATGAGTAAAAATACATCTAATAAAGAATCATAAATCAAGAGCGGAAATACAATTTTAATCTCATGCAGCTTAACTATACATCTTGTTTTTAAGGAATATCTTCTAGGAGTATGTAAAGAGAAGTTATAATTACATATTCATTATGAGAACCCATAAGAAACTCAATCTTCTTAAGCAATACATGAATTTTAACAACACTTTTACATTATGTATCCATTATATGAAACTAATAAAATCAT
>JZKD02S0630671.1:0-15727 GCA_000966675.3 Picea glauca | reverse complement strand
CTCTCAGTTGTCCGACAGGTCTCACACTTTGTGACCTTATAATGACTCATAATCTAACACATGACACCTCAAAAATGGATAAAGACAACACCTCATTTTTAGATAAGGTGTTTTCATCATTACATAAGGATAACAACTCATAATAAGGTGGTATCATACTTCTTTGTAATTGTATAAGGAATCACAATCTACCACATAACTATTCATCCATAGAGAATGACAACACCTCATCATTAGATAAGAACAACAACGCATAATAAAGTGCTCTCAGACTTTATGATTGTAAAAAGATTCACAATCTAACACGTCTTATCTTATAAATACAAGATAAAACATATATTATACTCATCTCATTTGTTAAACAGTACTCATTTCCCTCCTCTCTTACCAGTGGCCAGGAGAGTCATTTATGTCCAAAACGTGTAACTCACAATTTCCTATACAGTTTCAACTAAAAACACATTAACAATAGGTACTAACTGCAAAAGTATTGAATTCTTATGGTAAAAGGGCATTCTAGAAAGAACTTTCCATTGTCTTGTTCCCTAAATTCCATTAATAAGTCTTTTGTGTACTCTTTTTCCATGAGTACGCCTCTTTGCACATGAAAATCATATTCAAGACAAAAGTGAATATGTGATGTTACTGTTTCAAACAAATAATGTGAAGGCAACGTGTTTTTCACTGAAATACTACATTTTTACAGCCACTGTAAAAATCTGATCAAGGGACCAGTTTGTACATGTTCTACTCTTGCAAGGAAATCCTCTGAGTGCTTTAAAATATGAAGTAAAGAAATAAATATGTGATCACGTGACCATGAAAAACATATCTGAGATACCAAACAAATCAAATTTAGCTCCAAAGGTTCTTGCATCCAACATAAACTGAATCATTCTCACAATATGCCCCTAGCCCATCCATTAGTCCACTTGAAGTTGTTCAACCTAAATTTTGTTTCAACGTCCCTTCCTAACACCCCACAGTAGTGCCATGATGCCATCTACATCTTATTGATGTGAAAAATTATTTATTAGTTACATGGGCAAGCTTTATGAATCAACGGTGCATTTGGTACATCACATTTGGAATTGATATTAATGTTCTTATTCAATAGAATACATTATAGCAACATTAGTCAATAGAAGACGGTGTAGCAAAATTAGTATAGGATTTGAATATGAACTGATAGGCATAAGATACATTATGAGAAAATTCAACACGGGTTTAATATCGAAGTAATATTTTGGAAACATCAAATTATGCATTTTATGATGATGATGATGATTAATGTCCTCTAAGACCTAATTGGTCTATTAGACCTTAAGATGGTAAGTTATTACTTGTGATTATTTAGATTTTTGTTTATGTTCTATAAAATCATTAAGATAAGTTTTCCAAGATCACCATACTTTTGTTGAGTTAAGAGGTTAGGAAGGTTGGTAGTGTGATCAATATTTTGAAAATGAGATCTAATATGGGTATAGTCTCGACAATCTAAGAGAAAGTGATTTTCATATTCAAACTTATTAGTGTCACAAAGGTGACACACTCTTTCATCCCATGGCATTCTAGGAATTGACCAACCCCTAGTTTCACTATGGAGCTCATGAAACTTATTTTGGCAATGCTTATTTTTTACTTTACACTTGGAAAAACAGATAGATAATTTTGATCTTCTAGATTAGGGTTGATTACATCTTTATAATGCCTTAATTTTCTTTTTTCCTCTAACTCCTTATCACACCACGTTTTTTCCTTAAATTTTTATTTGACATTTGTTTTAATATTATCTTTATTGTGCAAAATGGTTTTTTCCATGATTCCCCAATAGTTTAGCCAAGATCGAGCGTCTTTATGCCATCCTCGGTTGAGTCGATGGTGTTTATGACTTAATTTTGAATCAATTTTAGGTAGCCTCTTGTATTCCATGTTGTTTAACTTGTTCTTATACATTAGGTATCTAGTCATACACATGCTCTCAATGGGGGAGAGGCTTTTTTCTATGAGGAGTATGGAATATAGCGTATTTCCTTTAATTTTGAGGTTATAGGTTATAAAATTCTTTTGTATTTTCTCTATATTTCTCCAAGATTCACGAGAGATACTACAACCCCAAACTTCACATCCATAAAGAATAATAGGTGTAACAAGAGTCTCAAAGAGGAGTTTCATCTTATCGCAACTCCAAAGATCAGCTGATTTACAATTGTTTTCAAGCCCATAATAAGCTTTACATCCCCCAATAATCGTTTTGTCAATGGTATGATTCCAATTGAGCTTGTGGTGAATATCAATTCCAAGATATTTGTATGAAGTCACTTCCTCCAAGTTTTTGTTTTCATATACAAAGGTATCATAAGGGATCTTATTGGATTTAATAATCATGACCTTAGTCTTATCAGTATTAACAGTCATACCCATATTGGAGAAAAATTCCTTGAGGATTCTTAGATGGTTTTCAAGATCATGGGGAATCATTTCCATAAGAATGATATCATCGGCATAAAGAATAAAATTGATGACTATACCAGTGAGAGTAGGTCCGACACAACCTGCTTTTTCCAAACATTCTTCTAACTTATCAATGTATCTGCCAAAAAGGGTAGGGGACAAGGGACAACCTTGTTTGACTCCGATATTGCAGTTAATCTCTTTTGAACAGCCCTCATTGTTTTTAAACTTATTAATAACATTATCATACATCCTTATTGTAGCAAGCCTCAACTCGAGAGGCACTTTTATCTCTTCCAACCTATTCCAAACGTTTTCCCTAGGAGCCATGTCAAAAGATTTTCTAAAGTCAACAAAACAACAAAAAATATTGGTTTTAGTATTGCAAAACTCCTCTGCAATGATGTTAAAGGTAAAAAGATGGTCCACAGTTGAATGATATCTCCTAAACCTGGCCTGGTCTTTATCTCTTTTACCATGACTTTCTAGCCAAATGCTAATCTTGTTTTCCAAAATAATTCCATAAAGCTTGTCTAAAATAGGGCTAATCATAATGGTCCTATAATTAGAGGGAATGTTTTTATCCCCATTTTTAAAAATAGGAACAATGAGGCTTTGCATCCAAGGTTTAGGGAAGCCCTGCTTCACTGCTAAACTAAAAAGATTGTGTATGTGAGGGATAAGGGTTGACCCTCCGATTATAAAAATTTCAACTTGGTAGCCTTCAATGTCCTTATCTTTCCCATTTGCGAGCCGCTTAACCCTAAACTCTATGTCATCTAAAGAAAAAACTTCTTCCTTTGTAGGGACAATAGGAATGGTGTCCATGGCATTAGGGAACTCATAAAGATTTTTAAGGTAGGAATTCCATTCCTACCTTAATATTAGAAGAATTTTAATCTTCAAATATTAGAAAAAATAATTTTGGAAAATTTTATCATTAATTTATATTTATGGATGTATTAGTTTATATTTATTTATTTTTTAAGTTTATGAGTCAAAAAATTAAATATATAAAATATATTAGTAAAAGCAATCAAAGTAGGTTGATCTTATTGTACATAAAATTTACATGCTATTGCAAAATTTTCTTATAATAAAGTCCAATACAATCAAATCTTAATTCAATGATTATATATACAAAATAAAAATAGCACTTAAAAATACTGAACTGTAGAAAATGAAAAGAAGCATATAAAGAAGTTGAACATTTACATTAAAATCTTAATATATCAATTGCTTTTGCATAAATATGTGCTCAAGACTGTTATTTGACAAAGCATGACCTGTCATGTTCCATTACATTAAAGGGAAATAACAAATTCTTGAGTGACTTTGACGAGGGACATCTGAAATTGATGGACAAAACCAAAGAGAAATATTTCCTACCATTTCTAAAAAGCACTTCTATTTTCCAGATATACAAGGATTGTTGCACATCCTTAAATTGCATCTTATAATTGTCGCACATCTCCGATCATAACAACACAAACACTTCAATGTTAATATCCTTTGCATGTATCATCATTATAATTATTCTTTACAGAATATAATCAGAGACATGGAATATCAACATCTTTTATATGTAACACTATCATAATTATCCCTTCTACAATATAATAGTTTAATAGAATGTTAGGTAATCAATGTCATTAATAATATTAATAATAGTGGTTTACCATCATTTTATATGAGAGGTTATCTTCATCCATAAATATATAAAAATTTTGGAATGTAAAACATCCCTCATGGATGAGTGCAAGCTAATGATGGTCGTGGCAATGTAAATATATTGGAGGGATTATTCAAGGTAATTTTAAAATGAATTTAAATATGATGTAAAAAACTTAGATGTAGGAAATTGAACTAGCTTTCACAATAAATAATTTTTATTTATAAAAATTCTAAATAACTATGTGAAATTTGTGTTTTTCTAATAGTACGTGTTATTTTTCAATTAAAATATAAGGTATATGTCTCCCTTAGTGTGTATTTTTTCAAAATTTAAAATCTCAACTTTATATTTTTTTTAAATTATAAAAGCCAATATATCATTCAAATTACAAAGGGTTTGAACATTATAAAAAAAAAAAAAACTTTCTTTTTAAGATTGTAGATTCCAGTCTCTTCTAGTGCTCATTTGGTTCATAAAAATTTGTGGTAGAAATAAACGAGGAATGTATTTACAGATTCCAATATAAGTCAAGACAAAAATAGATTAAAAATAGTAAAAAATAATAATATTTTTTTTTTAAATATATTTGGAATCCTCATAGTCAACTCTATGTATGTTTGTAGCCTCATCGACAATGGACTTGACTAGCCTACAGAAGAATGTCAAGATATATGAGACATAATTGATGCAACACACCACAAAACATAATTTGTTTTGTATATCAATATGAAACATATAGTTACAAAGGTTTACCAACTCTTGTAACCATAAACATATTAGTTTACTAACTAAGGATGTAATTATTCATTTTCCATAACACTCCTCCTTAATCACATCCGATAATAATGGTAATTATAACTATCACTATCACCAACTTCGAAGCAAAACTTCACACTCCCGGTGTGCGAACAAAAAATGAGGTTATTGAAAGAAACAAAACTTGGTCCTAACCAAATCTGAGATTAATCTATCTCACATTCCCCCCTTGTTAATCTAAGATTCAACTTCTATGATTCACCATAGAGCTTAGATACAAGTACACCTAACACCCTCGTACATACCCAGTGGTTCATTCCACAAATTTATGTATCACCCCTCCCATGGTGAGAGCTTCATGTTACTAGAAACCAGGGATAAAAATTACATGATCACACAGTGACGTATGTAGGCCTCAACCAATTAGGGTTTACTGAACATTTGGGGAATACAAATTTCCTTTGGCAAGTTTTACAAATTCTTACAACTAGAACCAAACAACTTACTGGAGTGTCTACTAGGGTGTCGGGTACAACCGAACATGCACCCCTCATAATTACAACATTTCATTTCTTCTTATATTTGTTGGTGATTAAAAAACCAAAAATTTAACCAAAATTTATGTTGAATTCAATCTCTTTGCCTATCTCTACATCTTATTCGCTCCACTTTTCCTTTATTCTACATGTGTCTATGTATCTTCCTTCTTCACAACTTCTCATCTTCTCCTCCAATATTCGTAGCTTATCGTCTAATCCTTTTTTTTCTGGGGGTGAGGTTTTCTCCATGTAGTTTTCACCCTGCCAAAATACTTACTTCTCAATAATGTTGCATCTTCTTCTCCTTAGGAGCCTCAGTTAATTGCAACTTCTTTTCCTTGGAAGCCTTGATCTTCCATCTCTAACTAGAATATGATCCTCCTTCACCTTTTTCAATGATTTTCTTTTCTTCCTATTTATGTGGCATGAACTCATCTCTCATCCAAGAAATATTTTTTTCTAATTTTATGCATATCTTCATTAGATTGTCTTGTTTCACCCTACCTATTGTTTGTTCAAGTAGATAACTCTAACAAAATAACTATACCAATATTTATTTAGCTAGATTGAATAAGGTTCAATACATTCTTCAAATATTCCAAGAGACAAATATGTTCGCATATCACCAAAGCATTAAAATTATTTTCAAAAACTTTAGCAACTTGCACAAACAACAGTTCAACACACAAATTGTTTAAATATTATTGGGATAAAGTAGTTACATGTTTAGTTTACATACTAAACACATGACCAACTTCTAGTGTTCAAGGTAAAGTACCTAAAGAAAAATGGAGTCGATCAAAGGTAAGTTTTTCTCATTTCAAAATTTTTGGTTGTGTTGCTTTTGCTCGTGTTCTTGAAAAACTAAGAAAGAAGATTGATGACAGAAGTGAGAAGTACATTTTTATTGGCTATAGTGAAAAGTTGAAAGCTTACAAATTATATAATCATGTCACTAATAAATTTATAGTAAGTAGAGATGTTAAATTCATGGAATGAAATGGAAAACAATACTTCTTAGAATCCTTTTATTTAGTTAGATGAACATCAAGCACCTACAACACAGCTTCCAAGATTGCAACTTCAAAATGAAAGTAGTTCTTCATCTCATAGTGATTCAGATCCTCGCCATAAACATCAAAGAATTAGAATTTTGAGTGAATATATGATCAAAATTATAATGTAGTACAATTTGTATTTTTCTCATCTCAACCTACTTGTTTTGATGAAGTTGCAAAGAAAAAAGAATGGATAGGTGCAATGAATAATGAAATAGAATCCATTGAAACAAACAATACATGGGATTTAGTTGATCTACCTACAGATAAAATTCCATAGGTGTAAATGGGTTTATAAAACTAAATTAAATGAAAAAGGTGAGATTGAGAATCACAAAGAAAGGTTAGTTGCCAAAGGTTTTTCACAACAACCTAGCATTGTTTATGTTGAAAATTTCACACCTATAGAAAGATTAGATACTATTTGATTTTTTTTTTGTTATTGAAACAAAAAACAAGTGGCCTATTTATCAAATGGATGTAAATTATATATTCCTGAATTGAGTGTTAAATGAAGAAGTGTATGTCCATTAGCCACCTAAGTTTGAAGTCAAAAGAGCAGAGAATCGAGTGTAAAAATTTAAGAAAGCCTTGTATGTTTTGAAGCAAGCTTCGTGAGCTTAGTATAGTAGAATTAATCATTATTTACTCAAATATTGTTTCAGTAGGAGAAACAATGATCCTACTTTATATATCAAGGTAAATCAACAAGGTAATATTCCCATCCTATGTATTTATGTTGACGACATGATCTACATAGGAAAGATTATGTTAGATGAATTTAAAACAACCATGAAAAATGAGTTTGAAATGACATATCTTGGATTAATGAAGTATTTCTTAGGCATTGAAGTAGAAGAATATGATCATCGTATATTTATTATTCAATAAAAATATGTTGTTAATGTTTTGAAAAAGTTTAAGATGGAAAACCTATTGACACTCTTATTTCTCTTGGTACTAAGTTAAGAAAGGAATATTTGGGATCAGTAGTTAATTCCACATTGTATAAAAAACTTGTTGGTGGTCTTGTGTATCTTACTACTACAATATCTGACATAAATTATGAATCAATTTTCATTTCTAGGTTTATGGAATCTCCTAAGGATTCTCATTGGAAATTTGGTAAGAGGATATTATGATACATTGTATGTATAACCACTAATGGTTTGTGGTACACAAATTCAATAGACAATTTTCTTATAGGGTACACCAAAAATAATTATGCATGCAATATTGATGACAAAAAAAGTGCTCCAAGATACGCTTTTCTTTTTGGAAATAATTTGATTTCATGGGAATCTAAGAAGCATCCCATAGTTTCTATCTCTCTTAGAGATGTAGAATATGTAGTGACAACAACAACAACATGCCATATAGTTTGAATTAAAAGACTTTTGATGGATTTTGGATATACGACAAAAGAACCTATTCTGATTTTTTGTGACGATAGCTCGGATACCATGTCAAAATATATGCAGAGACAAAATTGATGCAACACAGCACAACACATAATGTGTTATGTATATTAATATGAAATGTATAATTACAAATATGGTTACAAATACGTTACAAAGGTTTAGCAACTCCTATAACTGTAAACATATTAGTTTATTAATGAAGGATGTAATTAGTCATTTTCATTAACAAAAAATCATGTCAAAAATAGAGATATAGAGAGGTATTCATAAAAGTGGAGGATTTTATGTATTTGAAGACCAAATCACTAGGTTTTTCATCCCAAACCTAAATATGAGGAAACCAACTTAGGAAATATATACGCTGAAGTTGTCACTCCCCTTGAAAATAAATCGAAATGGAAATAATGTGCTCACAGTTTAGGAATGCAAACAAATTCCACCCGAGAGTGTGTAATGTACCTCATATTTATCACAATTATTTTTTTGTTTACAAACTTTTTGGAAGAAGAAGAAGTTAAAGAATCTCCTATTTATGTGATTCTATTGTCGACTTGGTTAAGAAATTATGTAATAAAAACTTGCTAAAGAAACTCTCTCTATGAAACAAAACCTTGTTATAAACCCCCTAGACCCCTACTTGCCACTAGATATCCTATCTATGACATGATAAGGGAGGTTATAAGGGAAGTCCCCAATACATTTATCAATCCCCCTTCTGTCGTCCAACTTTACCCATATGCATATATGTTACGTATACAAGGGTAGTCTTATAATACATGTTGCAACTCTTTTTAATTTAACACAAGGCTCCAAGTCCGCACACAAGTTCACTTGTTGGTGTTAACCTAGGAAACCTTGACTAGTTCTTATCCATGAGGGCCATGGAGTTGGTGTTTTTCTCTTTTACCAGGAAGTTAACCTAACTACCAAGTCTCGGTTATGTTTTGGTTCTTTGAAAAAGGTAGTTGAAAGTAATGACAGTACTATATCTAAATGCCAATGGAATCTTGACAACTAGGATCTGACTGTCATCTGAGACTAACACAGAGGGGGTGAAGGTTTTAACTTGAGTCATGATGGTGTAAAATCGAGATATTCTTTAAGTGGAAGATATGGTTTGATGTCGTACTAGTTAAATCCCTGTACTTCATTAATGGTTGTCCAACGAAATTCTTTTATGTTTTCTGGGCTCCATACCCAAAGTGTCACTCCCAATATGACATTGTCACATGACTAAGTGTCCTCCGTACTCCCTGGATTTACTACAATATGGCAATGCATCGTTTAGGGTTGGAGTAGGTTCATAGTTTTGTCATTCTTGAGTTTTTCTCTTTTTTTTTGAAAAGGATCTATGTACTCAAAATCTCATAGGCGAAGTCTGTGAGTGATGACGGTCGTTCCAAGGTGTAACTAACGACAGGGTCCAAAACTCTGGTAAGTTATTTCTTAACATAATACCGATATAGATAACAGTAAGGAGGTATAATTTTCGGAAAGACGTTAATTATTTTTGTTGTTTCTGTCAGTTACCATTGTATCTTATATTCCTGTTTCATTCTCCCCTATGGAAAATCTCTCTGTAATACCTTTCAGCATCATCCTTAGTCTTGGAAGAGAAAGCGGTTTCCTCTCTGAGGTGGTTGGTGTTCCTCTGTTTATATGTTTGAGAATTCTCTGTAGTCGTTATCGTATATTTCATATTTAGGGTTTTTGAATAGCATACACCATCCCTCAAGTAAGCTTCTGTCTAACAGAGGGAGGATATAGTTCTTAAAAAGAGTGTTACTAAGAAATACCTAAGCTCTGGTATATTTGTCGCTTTGTTTCGTTATTCCTATTTCGGTTTTCCTTAATGAATATCAACAAGATATTTTGGCCCTATGAATAGTTCGTCGATGGGGACTCCTTCTCTTTGGATAGAATAGTATGCTATATTCCTTTTATTCGTATCCCCTGTAATGTATGAAGTCATCCTTCTGTGAATATATCATACCCTCGAATGGTTTTTACCATTGTTACTTGATTTGCATGCTTCTGTCTCCATGATACCTCGGACAATTTATTGGGATTCTATGGCATGATATTCGAGTCTTGGAACGGAACCTTGTCACCTATATGGCGATGATTCATTTCTGTCATCTGAATACCCTAGCATGATTACTTTTACCTTACTGTTGATTATGTCTAGTTGCTATAGTTTTGGTTCAACACTGATTTAAACTTAAATTTTAATCAAATCTGTATTCTATATGAAAACATTTGTGTTGTAGATTTGGCTTTCTCTTGTGGACAATTTTTATAGCTTTCAAGTTAAGGGTTTCGATAATGATTAATTACTGTTAGAGGGAACTCATGAAAAAAAATCTTGTTATCGTCACTAATTATGGGCCTTGTTATTGCGAGGACCCATCAAATATTGTACTGCGCCCTCTTCCCTCGGCCCGAACATATGAATAGACAGGGACGATGAGGAAAGGGTTTGAATCCATGCATCATAAGATAAGTATTGTTCTATAAAGGAAATCATTAGTTTAACTTTTACCATCTTACTGCAATTATTTCTTTTTTGTTACCTAATCTTCGAATAAAGACTAACGTTTACAGGATTTGTTTTCGTGCAGGGTCTCCATCAGTGCAAGTCTTGGATGCCCGCCACTGCCTCCTATGCAAAAGGTATTCAGGGTCCAAACCCTCACATATCATTCCAACTCTACAAGTTCTAGCATCATCCAAGGAGATCATGATTCGATTAGTTCTATTAAAGTAGTTCTTTGTTTGTTGTAAAGTTTGTTGGAGTAAATCGTTTGGGATCATTTTTCCATTAATGGTGTAATGCTAGTTCTTGCATAGTATTGAGTCTGTATTTGAGTTTAGATCTGGAAACTACGTAATACATTATGCTTCTTAAATTTATGTAAGGAAATCCTGGCTGAATCTTACTCGGAAAGATAATCCGTGTCAAAGTGATTGTCTTTCGATTTCAAATACTGTACTTGTTATTTATTGGTATATTGTATTCAAATTCATGTTGAATGAAATACATCGGTTGTTGCTTTAGTCAGAGTGTTCCAACTCCTATGCATTTGATTTATAGTTGTGGTTGCATGTCTGTCAAAAATTCATCATACTCATAATACAGGAACAGATCCCTATCAATATGTTCATATATAGATATATGTTTTCTTATGTAGACATTAGGTTCTGGATTTCATTATAATGCCTGCTAATAGTAATTTAGACAGATACTAGTCTAAATGTGATATCGATATATCATGGAAATGTATTGGTTCACAAATGCTTAAATCCACACTAAGTGGTAGATAACGTTCCGATTAAATATATGAATCTAAGATTTGTAATTGCAGAAATATACTTACTTCATATATACATATAAACTAGTTTTCAATATGTTCATGCCTAGATGTTTTATACCAAAATTTGTGATATGCAGGAAATACCTATGTTCTAAACAAAATCCAATTATAGAAATGGTTACTTCCAGAATTTAATCACACCAATCCATTCGATTTTCCTAAAAAGATAATCAAACAATTTCTAACTTTCATGCAGACTCTAATCTACTCAAAAGGAGCTACTCGGGAAGTTGATTTCAGTAAATGATGTACAAACTATTCTGTAGGAAACTGGACTACACATATTCATATAATCAAACAATTTTCGCTCAGGTTATTGTGCCCATATAGACTCTAATGATTACGCTACCTCTGTAACTAATTCACTCTACTGTGATAGAATTAATTCAGTTTAGATACATCAATCTCCTTCATCATATGTATGATCATTTAAACAGATGCATTATAGCAATTAGATACAATCATTCAATCAGATGCATTACAACAATTATATACAATCATTCAACCAGATGAATTACAACAATTATATATAATTCAAAATAGAGAAGAGAAGATTACATATCTGAAACAGTTCGCGGGAAGACAAAGGGAACAACCATGTTCCTCCCGAACGTAGAATAGGGTAGCCAAACTACTTGCCCGATTCACCCCCTAGCCTGACCATGAACCCATGAGGGAGAACTTGGAACCTCCTCCAATTCAAGCTAGTATCTTGAGTGGTCCACAAAACTTGGGTCCCATCTTGGCACTGTTTCCTAACTTCAGTGAAATTTTTCAGGATTTGACCTTCAAGTAAACATGGTCTCCCACTTGAAATTCCAAGTGTCTTCTTTTCTGGTGTGCTGAGATCTTTTTCCTATCTTGTGCCTCTTTTAAGTTATGTTGTACCTTCCTTACCATATTCTCCATTTCTTGGAGAATCTTTCATCCAACCATGAGTCTATAAACTGGGTTATCCCATCTAATTGGAGTTGCATGTTGGCATGTTAATAGGAAGGTGTGCTTGTCATTGATGGCAAGATCAGAGTATGAAGTGATGGAAAAATAGGGACAACGTAAGCCAGGGAGGAGAAGCGTCAGTGATCTTTGGATCCCATTGAGAATTCTTGATGAACGTTAGATATGAGCCCGAGGTTCGACCAGTGTTGGATCCAGGAGAACCTGGACATTCTTTAAAGAGAAAGGTGAAGCAGCGTTACGAAATCCTGAAAGAAGGAGGACAATTTCGGATACCGGGAGTTGGAAGAGTCGAGACTCTTCATCATGAGGAGTCCTGGAATTGCAAAATGTGAAACGCCGAAATCCCAAATGTAGGAGGCCAGTTTCGGATATCGGGAGTTGGAAGAGTCGAGACTCTTCATCATCAGGAGTCCTGAAATCACAAAATGTGAAACGTCGAAATACCAAAAGAAGGAGGACAGTTTCGGATACCAGGTGTTGGAAGAGTCGAGACTCTTCATCATCAGGATTCCTGAAATCACGAAATGTGAAACGCCAAAATCCCAAAAGCAGGAGGACAGTTTTAGATACCGGGAGTTGGAAGTGTTGAAACACTTCATCACAAAAATACCGAAATGTCGAAATGCAAAACACCGAAATCCCAAAACAGTTACATCAACAAAGAGTTTTGCAGACCGGGAAGTAACTCCATCTCGGAGTTTTAGATACAAGGAGATGTAGGAGTCAAGACCTGAGACTCTTCATCACAGGAGTCTCGAAGTGCCGAAATGTGAAATTGTGAAATGCAGTTATGAACAAGGCTTGGCCACCGTCGGTGGTCACATCATTGAAGAGCTTTAGAGAAGAGCTCGAAGAGATAAGCTCCTTTTTCGTAGTTTCTAGGATTGGAAGTTGGAAGAGTCGGAGTGACTCACAACAAATTCACAAAACACGAAATTGCAAAATGCAGTTTTCAATAAGGTTGTGGTCACAGCCAGTGGTCACATCTATGGAAGATGGAGGAAGGACCTAGTGAAACCAAGCTCCATTTTGGGGATCGCGACTTGGAGTGTCAAGACACTTGATCATAAGAATTTCAAATTGCTAAATTCTCGAATGCTGAAATGGTGAAATGTCAATGTAGTCAGTGGTCACCGCTGATGGTCACGTAAGTGGAAGGAGATATCACAACTAGGCTCCATTTCAAGGTTCGCATTGTAACTGCTAGAAACCACTGATGGTTTCTGCCAGAGGACTCGAAGATACTTGTATGTGATTGCCAAAGGAGCTGAAGAGTCTCAAGGAATCTGCTAGTGGAATGAATACTTGTCATAGAGGCGATTGACAAATGGAAGAGCGTTGAAGGCTATAAATGCAACAGAGAGGAGGAGATCGTCTGTGACAGAGAAGATAAAAAGTCTCGAATGATGGAGAGGCTGAGGAATCTCAACATAACACCCAGTGATGATGGACACATGGGTTTAATAGCCAGATAAGTTTAAGAGTTGCAATGATGAACATGCAGAGCACTCGACATGAAGAGCATGCAGAAGCATTGAGGACAGGGAATTCACAAGCTACACAAAGACTATAAGAAGGTATAAGAAAGCAGAGATGGTTGTTGTTTTTGAGAGGGATTCAGGCGTGTAGAAGGAGGAGTGTTCAATATATGAGATACAAAGAAGAGGAATGGTGCATTGAATGGAGATGGCACACAGAGCATAAAAGGAAGAAGCACATAAAGCACAAGGATGTGTGCAGCAAGATAGTGAGACAGTAAAGGAAGGCTGAGGTGCTCTTGTAGATAAAAAAAGAATATCAGAAAATGCAAGAAGATGCATACAGAGAGACACTGATACAGGAGAGCGGAGAAGCATAGCACAACAATGATAAGATTGGTAAGCCAATGATAAATATTGTATCACTATGATAAATTTATATATATAGAAAACTTTATATTTCATGGAGGTTGGGAGGTGCTAGGGAGGACTGTTTTTCTCAGATGTTCAAGTGGGTTCTTTAACACAGGGAGTTGTAGCTTCCATCTGGTTGCAGCGAGAGAAACCACGGTGGTAGGGTGGTGCAAGGGAGAACTGTAGTTCTCTGTTTTATAGGTTGGTACCTGTGTGACTGGAAGTTGGTGCTCCCATCTAGTTGGTGCTAGAACACTTAGGGATTTGTTGCTTCCTTCTAGTGGGTGCTAGAAAAACCAGGGAGTTGGTGCTTCCTTCTAGTTGGTTTTAGAGAAACACAGGGAGTTGGTGCTTCCTTCTAGTTGATGCTAGAGAAATCAGAGAGTTGGTTCTCTCAGGAAGAAGAAGCTTGGAAAAAAGAGGTTGTAGCCTCCTTATGAGTTGGTTCTCATAAGTATGATAATGTACAGAATGTAAAGAATACTTATCATATAAAAAAGAAGAGGTTTTTACCCTTTATGGGTTTCCTCAGGAAATATCTATCTCTGTGTATTCATTATGTGTGAATGATGTTAAATGTTATATTTCTTACTTCCCCGCATTATTGTGATTGTCATTGAGTGCTCTGTAAAGAATTTAAAATAAGCATAATTGTTTAAGCACGGTAACAACTGATTCACCCCCCCCCCTTAGTTTCCCAACAATTGGTATCAGAGCAAGCCCCTTTTATCTAAGGGTAGATCCTAGAGATTAAACATGTCAATCCATGAATGAAATTCAACGAATAAGGCCCCTTTGTTCAATGGAATAAACTTTTCCTTATGGAAAGTTAGAATGAAAACTTACATAATGTCTTTAGGTGCAGATGTCTGGGATGTGGTAGATATTGGTTGTGTAAAGCCAGTTTTACTAGCTAATAAAGATGCCAAGCTAGAATTTATCTTCAATGCTAAGGATATGAATGATATCTTGAGTGGGATTGCAAAAGCAAGATTCGTAAAATTTATGCACCTAAGAACTGCCAAAGAAATGTGGGACAAACTCATTAGCATTTATGAAGGTAATGAGAAGGTAAAGGACGCCAACCTTCAAATCTACAGAGTACAGTTTGAACAACTGAATATGAAAGAAGATTAAACTGTTGGAAAATACTTTCTGAGAGTTGAATAACTGGTAAATGCAATGAAAGCACTTGGTGAAAAAATTGAGGAACCTTCTTTAGTTAAGAAAATTTCGAGATCTCTACCAGATAGGTTCAACCTGAAGGTTTATGCTATAGAAGAAATTAATGATCTAAAAACCTTGGAGTTTGATCAAATTATTGGAAAATTGACTGCATATGAAATGATAATAGTTAAATATAAACCCACCTCCAGAGAAGCATCATTTAAAGACGACAAGAATGAGGATTTTGAGCCTGATGAAATTGAAGAAACAATTGTGAAGAGACTGAAGAAGGGATCAGGAAAATACAAAGGTAAATTGCCTTTCAAATGTTTCAACTGTGGTAATATAGGTCATTTTGCAAATAAATGTCCTCACAAAGGAAAGGATCAAATATGTGAAGATGAGGAGAAGCACAAACACATAAATTTCTT